>JARJDX010091842.1:0-10549 GCA_030264735.1 Gymnusa sp. GC000175
CATTTCTAAGGGCTTTTTTATGATAACTTCTTTGGGCTATTAGGTCTTGCTTTGGAATAAAGCATGATCAGTATCCGGATTAAAAGAATGCAAGGACAAAGGATAAAGAAATGCGGAAGGTTCTAATAAAAACTTGGCGAAAGGAAGGTCTGAAAAAATTGAGCTGTAAAATCGATAGAAAAAAAAATTTCAAATAAGGTATTTATTTCTTATTTTATTTCCAATTGTGTATTTTAATTTGTTTTAAAAATCAGGGTTCATTATTAAAATAAATACATGATTTTTTAATGACATGGTAATTATTAAAAGTAATCTTAAAGATAATTGTATTATTAATTAAAGAACGCAGTTAGTATAGAACCGCTATGAAAGACATCGTTAAAAACGTCGTACTCTGAAAAGACAAGGACATCAATTGAAAAAGGCTAAACTACGTGAGGTTTGCCTAAGATGTGGTTATATACGCCGATTCGGAGAAAGACCTACAGCAGATGCTTAAACACCTAGCTATAAAGTCACTGACAATGGGTTTTAAAATGTATGCAGACAAAAAACAAGTGATGACTAATAATCCTACTTTTTACTTCAAATATAAGTAAAAAGGGTCCTACTAAAGCAGGTCAAGGAATATAAATACTTGGGTCAAAGTTTAAAGCCGAAAAAATGAAACCCAAGAGGCAAGATTAGTAGGAGAATGAAATTGGGGTTGGCAGCCTTCGGGAAGTTAAGCTTTATTCTGATAAATAAAAAGATTCCACAACACATGAGAACCAAGGTGTATAACGAATGTGTACTACCAGTGCTTACATTTTGTGGACTTCCACCCAGAAATGTATAAACAAGTTAGTGAAAGCGCAAAGGGCAACGTAAACACGCATTCTCCTCTTAGAGACCGAAAGAGACTAGAGTGAATACGACAGAAAACTAAGATGCCCGATATTACACAAACAGTTCTTGAACTTAATTGGCAATTCGCAGGACACAACTTACGATATATCGATAAACGCTGGAACCATATCTTACAGCAATGGCGGCAGTGGCTGCATAAAAAGTAAGTAAAAAACCGCGAGGAAAAATACAAATAAGATATCAAGAGATTTGCAGGATTTTGTTGGAAATAAACAGCACAGAACTGGCAAAGATATGAGGGTGGTTCATATCCGACAATGAATCGATTTAGGCTGATGGATAGATAAAAAGACACAGTCTCTGTCAGTAGTGCAGTGAAATTAGAGAAAAAACAAAATTGGGAAAAAGGTTTGTACGAAATGTACTGTAAAAACTATAGTCTCAACCGCTTGCGGGTGGTACATTTTTTAGAAAAGGTTGAACAGTAAAAAAATTTCTTTCGCAAATAATTTAAAGGGGTACAATTTTATTTAAGCCTAATATTTCTTTTCAAAATTAAGATAAAATTCTTCGTCGTTTGATTTATTTTTATTTTTTGGCTCCTTTCTAAGACCAAAATTATCCACGTTGCAGAACCCTTGAGGAACCCCTATTTTTTAATCCTTTGTAAGAATTATCTTTTTTCGCTTGTTTTTTTGCTAATAACCTTTTATCGGTTACTTGTAATGAAAAATAATTTAAACAAAAGTTGTAGGGCTTTTAATTCCCTACTTTTTGTTTTATTTTGACAACTACTTAGATCAAAATTGACCCAATTGTGAGGAAATATGCGGGCAGGTGAAAGTGTAGCTCAGTGGTCTAGGCATTTAGTTGTTGAGTGCAAAATCGTGTGTTCGCGCCCCACAGCATGCAAAATATTTATTTAAATATTTAAATGCCCAACACTGCCCAAACTCCCCAACCCGATTTGTCAGTGTGTGGTTTCATGGCATAAACCTTCTCTGGTTCAGAATTAGATGAGAAATCATGTAACTCTAGTGATTCGGAATCCACGCTAAACTGTAGGTCCACCTGTAATGTAAGTTGCCAGCATTACTAGCAGAGAAGAGGCGATGCGCCAGGAGTGGCGTCACATAAGCTGACGACGACGAATGGCAGTAAGCCGAGATTTTTTATTGTAACTTTTTATTTAATTATTTTTATTTAATTAATGCAATATTGGGAAAAGTGGATTAAACAATAATATAAGAATGTATCTCTTATATATGTAAATATTTTTTCTTTCCCATAAATACTTTCTTCATAATTGATTTTTAAATGCACGCAAAAAAGCAGCTTTTTTTAAACATATTTTGCTCTAACCAATTAACGCTCAATAAAAAAATTGAAATGACATGTGCTTGTGTAGAAATAAATTTTCTTTAAAATGCAGCTTAGAAAATTAAAATCACTTGAATAGTTTTCGAAATGTGGGCCTTTAAACTCAGGGGTCAGAACTTATTACTCCGATAGTAGGTAAAGTTACTTCCCAACAGTATCGCTTACAATCTTAAAACTGTATTTATTTTTGGTTGCCGGCTAAACCGTGGTACCTAAAAAGTTTATATAAATTTATAAATAATTATGGCTTAGTATTACATTATTTTTTGCAGATAATAATTATTTAAATATTTACCTATAAGCGCGCTTTTGTCATTGCACCCATTTATCTGCGCGCTTTATACTTGCGCTATTTTGTGAAAATACATTGATATTTTTGGTAAATAAAACAAATTTTTCTGTTTATTTTAATTAGTTTGTTCTATAAATAAAATATTAAAAGTATTTTGATAAAACTTTTGTCGTCCCTTGTCAGTTAATCTTCTCTGGAGATTATGATTCTCGCTCAGCGACTTGTTTTTGTTAAGAAATATATTTTGCCAAACAATTTAACACCAAAAATATTAACTTTATTTTTCAGGAAGTGCAAGAAATAAAGTCCGACTTAGGCGAGCTCTTCCTGTCTTTGGTGTACAACGAAAATCTTTGCAGGCTCACTGCTACAGTCATTGAGGCACGAAGACTAAAAGTAAGTTATCAAGATGTCTCAATAAGCTATAAATTATGCATGATGTTTATTTTTATTTATAAAAAATAAATTTAAGTTTATATTAAAAATTTTTCTTTTTATTATTTTACAACTTTATTTCCTTTAACAAATGTTATATGCAACACTAATAACTTTTTCCAAGTAAAATAAACATTTTAGGAATGAGCTATAGAATATTATAAATTTTATATAAATAATATTATATACTTTTGAATGTAAGATTTCACGACTTGAATCGATGTAACGGGATTCTGCCCACCGTTTCTATGCGCTTACAAAGGTTTACAAACAAGGTTACCCCATTAGACCAAACATCAGTGCAATAAACATCCCCACACACAAACGCGATATTAGCAAATAGTGCCATTTGTATGAATATTTTATTAAAAATTCCAAGCACTTTTTCAGGGTTTATTCTCTCTTCTGTCTCCCATAGTAGCCAACATCTATGAAGCCCTAAAAGTCTTAAATAATCTAAATGGTCACTATAATGGTATTATTTATTATGGAAATATAGAATAAGGGCCATTTGCCATTTCTAGATGTTTTGGTTTTAAATTGCCCCGATGGTAAACTGTGTTATCAAAAAATTCATCAACGGACTTCCTTGATTCTTTGGCTTTTTTGCTATATGTAGAAAATTCCACGGATAAAATCGGACGAATTTTACACAAATTGTAAAGACTATTTTCAAATAGTACTTCAAAATTTCTAACCTTAGCAAACAGAGTAAAGGAATTTATCAAATAAATTTTCATAATTGCAATTTAGAACACGCATAATAAAGAATCAGCGGACGGTACTTCTTAATTACATGAATGACTCTGCGCTAGCCGAACATCCTTTTGAGACAGTTCATCAAATGTTGATTCATCATCATCATCATGTGGCGCCATGTACTTCGGTCGAAAGTGTCTTCTTTCTTAAACCCTAGTTCTTTCATGTGCTTCTGGACATTTTTTATCCACGTGGTTTGAGGTCTTTCTTTCTCCCTTTTGTTTCTTGCATCGATGGAAAGGCACTTCTTAAAAACATGGTTTTCCGATCTTTGTTTTATATGACCGTACCATCTCAGTCTCGATTCTGCTATTTTGTCAGTTATAGGTTTAATTTTAAAACTTCCTCTTATGTACTCGTTGCGAACCTCGTCTTTAAGAGTGACTCCTCCCGCCCATCTTAGCAAACCCATTTATCAGCAGCTTTTGTTCGTGAAGCCTTTTTGTAGCGCCAACTTCTCGGCTGCCAAAAATATGCACGGGTCTAACTGTTGTTTTGTAGACCTTGCCTTTGGTTCTTATAGGCATTTTTACGTCACACAGAAACCCGGTCAGCATATGCCATTTATTCCACCCCGACACTGTCGTTATAACAGCTTTCATTGATCCGTCCCCTGAGATGACTGATCCCAGGTACTTAACTGTTTTTGCTCTTGGGAGTATTGTGTTACTTAACTTTATATCTGCATTAATAGCGCACTGGCTGAAATTGCATAACATGTATTCTGTTTTTGTTCTGCTGGTGCGCAGCCCATTAAACTCTAGTGACTCTCTCCACTGATCAAGATTATCCTGAATTTTCTTTCTATTGTCGGATATCAGGACCACATCATCAGCATAAAAAAGGTTCCAAAGGGTTCGTTTTTGAATTTTTTGCAGTTAAGTAATTCATGACGACGTTACATAACAGTGGGCATTGCCCTGATGCCTACTTCAATGTTGAAACTCTCAGATATTCCTGCCACGCTTCTAACACACGTTTGTACATTGCTGTACTAATTTTAACTAGTCCTACATAACATTCGGGGACACCATACGCACTTAACACTTGCCAATATGGGTCTCAGCACACGGTCGAACACTTTTTCAAGATCTATGTACACCAGCCATAGTTTCCGCTTGGTTAATCTAGCTTTGTCCATCACAAGTTTAATTTCGTGGATTGCATCAGTGGTTCCCTTTTCCGCTGTAAACCCATACCAATTGTCTGTCAGAGAGATTAAATTTGTCAGTCGTTCGCTAAAGACTTTTTCCCAGATTTTGAGAGTGTGCGATGTAAGTTTTATGCTGCAGAAGTTGCCACAATCACGCACATTACCTTTAGTTTTATAGAATAGGAGCAATACACACTTTCTCCAGGCAACTGGCATTTTTCCACATGTTAAAATGTTGTTTAATAGTTCTGTCAGCCATACCTCCCCACCTACTTTTAGTTATTTTTAGATTTCTGCTGGTATTTTGTCAAAGCCATTTTCTTTACGATTTTTAATTTTCAATATGGTGACCTTTGCGACGGTAATTTCTTTTACAGGTCCATGTATCATAGTTTCTTCTATGTGCGGAATCTGTGGAAATTCTTTATTTAACAGCTCGTTATAGTATTGAAACTATTTATTACATGTATCATTATAATCCGTGAGAAGCGTATCTTTTCTGTCCTTAATAAATTTCATCGTTATTGTGTCTACTCTTTGCAATTTTCCATATTTCGTTGTCCATTGCTTGCTCCAAACGTTTATTAGGTCCAATTTAGCTTTTTCAATCGCTATTGTTCTTCTTGATTTCTCTTAAGCCTCTTTGCACTTTTCACTGTTTTCTTCTGGGCTTGTTTTCTGCCTGGTCTTGAAGAGACATTTTTTTTCGGATACTGCGTTTTCGTAGAGTTGTTCCATTATTTGTTATCCTTTGCATTATGCAAGGTCGCTTTACTGATTCCTAGCTTATTTTGTGCGTACTTACGTTGTCCGTTATTTGCTTTAAACGTTTATAAGGTGTAATTTAGTTTACATTTTTTGATCGCTGTTGCTCTTCTCGCTTTCTTTTTAGCTTTTTTATGTTATTCTCTATTTTCTTTTGGGCTTTTTTTCTGCCAGGTCTTGAAGAGACGTTTCTTTTCAGATACTGCGTTTTTGGTGGAGTTCTTGTCCTTTTCATTATGCAAGCCCGCTTTACTGATTCCTAGCTTATTTTTTGCAGTTCTTATGCAGTGCTTTTTAAATTTCGACCAGGCAGTGGTGAGGAGTTAATTTCCTATGAGGTTGTCACAGGTATTATCTAATATCCTGTATAAAGCCTCTGCCATTTTCGGTGTTTATTTTATGCCATTTAATTTTTTCCACTTTTGGTTTTGTCTTTTTGATTGATTTTTTAAATTTTAGAACTGCCAGCAATAGTCAATGCTGGTTTGTTAGGGGTTCTCCCGGAATTACTTGCAATCCTTGATTTGTCTGAAATCTTGATCTACTTGTGTTCTCGCATTTCCACTTTTGTAGGTAATTCGTCTTTATTTTTGAAAAATGTGTTTACTACATCAAGATTTTATAAGACTGCAAACTCAAGATTGTTGTTCCTCGACTGTTTCGTTCTTCTAAACCGAAGCCGCCATGATACCGCTCGAAATAATCCCTGGTCATACCCACATGTCCGTTGAAGTCTTCGCATATTAATCTTTGTTATGTTGCCGGTATAGTATTTGGGTGCTTATATAATTTTTCCCAGAATTTCTGCTTTTCTTTTGCCGAGCATCCTGTTTGTGGAACATAGGTGCAGACGATGCTTATAATTGAATGCTTTTCCAAGGCTACTCTCACAGACATGATGCGGTCATCTATCCTATTTATTTCCTCTGCGTTTTGGCTGTAATACTGATGCAATATTATTCCTACACCATTTTGAGCATTTTTTCCTCCGTTGTATATAAGTTTACATCCTTTTTCTATATGCCGCGATTTTGCACCTTTCCATTTTGTTTACTGCACACCTATGTTAATGTTGCGTCGATCCAAAACACTACTTACGTCGGTGCTGTATCCTGTCATCGTGCCAAAGTGTCTAAGTACGACGTACCCTACCTTTTTCTTTCTTTTCGCTATTATTTATGTATTTCATGCTAAGTATTTAAAAAATGACCAATACGTTTTACGGTCAGTTGCCACGTGACACCAAGGCCGTAATTTTCTTGGAGAACTCGAGTGCCGCCGTTGACTCTGGTGGGTTCCTCCGCCGCCATATCTAATGTGTGCTCCGGCCCGAGCACACATCACAACCTAGGACCTATGCTCCGAGTATGCCGAAGAAGCTCATGGGTCGACTTCGCGTTCTCTAGGGTTAATGATTTTCCTAGAGGAGAAACCCTAGAATAATGCGAGTATATTTTGGAAAATTTAGCTTAGAGAAAGAAATCATCTTGTGATCTTATTTTATAACACATTTTCAGAATTTTTTTACCTCTTGTTCCTATGGTTATGTTAATATGATTATATTAAATAATCGCATATTATAACTTTTATTTACGAAGTAGAAAAAATTTCATTTTTGTAAAAAAAAGGACAAAAATCAATCCACAACTATAATTCACCTAGAAGCAATCCCCAATTTTAAAAAGGTACAGTGAAAAAGGTAGAATATTTAAAAAAAAAACACCAGCATATACAAACAATATCACCAAATATATTAAAATATATAATAAAAAATATTGAGCAAAAATGTAAATAATACAAAAACATTATTACAAATAATATAAAAACATTATTATAAAGTATGCAACCATTTTTACATTAAAGTATAAAATTTTGCCAAAATATAATTTTAACAAATTAATTTACAATAATTTTTATACTTATTTTAATCTTAACATTTTAGAAATATACTTATAAGAAATTTATGAACTCTTCCCCTAATTAATTAATTTTAAAATACATTTAAAACATGTTTTTTTTAATTGGATTCATTCTAAAAGGAAGAAACTTATGAGAGCAAAAAACATCATCCCCAAAACAAACACCAATAAGTACGGCACCCATCTTATATTAATTTGTATCCTCTTCTTCATCGCTTGTTGAATATATAATAATTTAAATTTATGATACGGTGGATATCGTAAGCTTTCAATTATTTCCACCACGAAGAAAAGTGGTTTTCTCAGTACGCTCTTCTCATGTGAAAATGTATCAAACGTATTTTTACCATGATACGCCCCCATACCACTAGCTCCAACTCCTCCGAATGGTAAACTTTCAGCTGCTATATGTAAANAGAGTATCATTTATGGTTACACCTCCAGAAGATGTCTGTTTAAGCATTAAATCAATGTGCTTTTGGTTTTTGGAGAAGATATAAAGAGCTAAAGGTTTTTCCCGCGCGTTTATAAATGTAATGGCTTCTTGGATGTTGCTAACGTTAATGATTGGAAGGATTGGTCCATATATTTCGTTATACATAATTGCATCATTGGGGGAGACGTCTGTTAAAATTGTGGGATGTACAAATCTTGTTGCTGAATCGCAGTGACCTCCATAGGCGACTTTCTGACCTTTCATAAGGTTTATAACTTTATCAAAATGTTCATCGGAAATCATTCTGCAAAAATCTGGAGAGTTTTGTGGATTTGATCCGTACCATTCTTCGATAATCTTTGGAACAACTTTGATAAAATTGTTTTGAACCTCCGGGGTGCAAAGAATGTACTCAGGACCTATACAAGTTTGTCCTGCGTTAACGCATTTTCCCCACATAATGCGCTTGGCAGCAGTTTCAATATCGGTGGTGTTATCAAGGTACACAGGATTTTTACCTCCAAGAATAAATGTGGTTGGGGTAAGAAATTGTGCCGCCGCATTGTGTATAAGTTTGGCTTCGGGTAATCTTCCTGTATAAAAAATGTAATCAAAGCGCTCTTGCAGAAGTGTTTTATCGTCAAGCTCGCTACCCATATGGACGTGGTAGCAGTCGTTGTCCAAATAATTGGGAATGTGCTTGGAAATAAACTCAGCGGAGGCTTTAGCTCCTGGGGATGGTTTTATTATAATACAATTTCCAGCTGCAATAGCGCTGGCTACTGGTAACAAAGTGCTCTGTAAGGGGTAGTTCCAAGCGCCACAAATTAGTACAACCCCATAAGGATCTTTATAAATTTTAAGATCATCAAAGAAATTCATAAAACGTCTATACCTGTTTTTAGGACGTGCCCATTTTTCGAAATTATAAAGCACGTTTAAAAGGTCATTTTTAATAAACTCCACTTCGAAAATTGCAGATTCTTGTTTACTTTTCCCCAAATCTTTGGCGAGCGCCTCCAACATTTCCTCTTCATGATTTTTGTATAAGTCCAACAGATTTTTTAATTGTGTCTTGCGAAATTTTATGCTTTTGGTTCGGTCTTCTGAAAAAGTGCGTCGAGCCACTTGCACTATATCCTTTTGAGGCGGCGTCATGTTAATCTCATTTTGAAGTTTAACTCGCGGTAACGTAAAATCACTCGTTGTGTTCGACATTTTGCACTGAAATGAACGCGCGGACATTCTGATTCGAGGCTTCTTTTTTAGTTAGTATTACAAGTTTACCTTGCGCGTGGAACCACTTTGGTGTTACAACCTTCATTTATTTATTGATGTGTTTGTTTTCAATTTAATTGCGTGTTGTGATTGGTTTAAATTATTAAATATATACATTTTTTTTTAATATTTGATTAAAACTGAAATATATTTGTCGAGGTTCTATAGGTTATGTATGTAATTGAAGTAGGAAGATGCAAGAATGAGGAAGCGGAAGTTTTTAGCAATGTTGCGTCTAGAGTGCTTTTATTGGACGATTAGATACTTTTACTAGCGGTAGATATTAAGATATTGCGTAACCTACAAGACGCTGAGTTACTTACTCTCACTTGTTCATGTTTTTTTATCTTTACAACAAAGAAAGCGAGTTGTGGTTTAACACATTTTTATTTTCTCTTAAAGAATTTAATACTTTATTTTAATTGAATTTTAAAATTGCTTTAACACCTACTTGATGTTTAATATTGTATTAATTTTTGAAAAAAAGTTTTATGAAATACAGTCGATTTCGCCTTATCGAGCCAACAGTTAATTGGGGCAGCCGCTTGTTAGGGGCGAGAGAACGGAAACAAAAACGAAGAAATAATACAAATTTACTTCGCTTCTTCAGGACAATATTCCGTTTAATAGCGAATTTCGGATATTACGGTTTAAAATCTACAGAGGTTTCAGAGCACTGCAACGATGAAGAAAATGACATTTCAAAACCTGTTAATTGTCTTAAATTTTCAACAATTGACACTAATTTAAAGTTTTGACGTGCAGTGCTCGTAACTAACCGTGAGGTAAAACAATTTATTACCTAGTTTTTGTACTCGCGTGAAGTTAGCACTACGTTCCAGCACCAGGATGTACCCTGTAAGGAGGCTAGAAAAATAAAAATATCTTTTAAACCGTTAAGGATACGGCAAAAATAAAAATATCGTCATAATACACTATCAAAGCACTATCGATTCCACAAAAAAAAAGTTTTAAAATTCCTTATAGTATTAGTGTAATAAATATATTTAGAATTATAATACGCCATACTTTAAATTTTACACAAGGCAACAACTTTATATTTATTCTAAAACTATTTACATCAATCGATTGGCAATTTAATCAACATTACGATGTGTTACATGCCATTTCTCGGTCTGTCGCACCTAAGAGATTTAAAGGTAAAAAACTAATTTAGCGTCTAAACGTGTTGCTGGGAAGTTAAATGTTCAAAATCACTTTTCATAACTTGCACAAAAATATTTTTTATCGTATTTAGCATCCTTCGCTTGGTGATTTAATCT
>JARJDX010091864.1:0-10910 GCA_030264735.1 Gymnusa sp. GC000175
TGTTTTCATCAACCAACCTCTCACACGATAAAACAGGGTTTATATATTAAAATTAAAAATTGCTTTCGAGACGTGTAAATCATGAAATTTTTTGTGGAACGAGGCGAAGACGAATTGCGTTTCAAATAAGTCACACAATCAAAATCATCAAAGTGAATGAAAGCATTGGATATTTATGGGTGAAATCTTTTGTTCCTTCGTCGCGATTTTGACTTGGGGGTGCTAATTTTTTTTAATTTTAAGAACACCTCAAAATAATTATTTGAGCTGCAAGCGGCCGAAAGTGAATTTTTTGTTCGAAAAAGGGGTAAAAAAATATGTCCTCCTAAATAATTTTCATCCGGGGGTGCTAAATTTTTCTCGATTTTTCAAAAATTAAAAATACCTAAAATTTGGTTATTAGCGTTCCAGGTGACGAAAAGTGAATTTTTTGTTCGGAAAGAGGGGTAAAAATTCCTCAACCGTCGCGAATATAATGCACAACAATTGTTTGTCTTCACCAGGTTAGGATATGGTGCGGAGTCCTTTAAGTCAAAATAATTCATAACAATTTTTTTTCTCCTAGGTTAGGATACGGTGTGCAGCCATTTCAATCATTATGATGCACAATAATCATCCCCTCCCCCCTGGTTTTGGTACGGGCGTATTCATTTAAATTAATATAGGTCGCAATTTTTTCCCCCACGTTAGAAAACTGTGCGTAGCTATTTAAATCAAAATAATTGATGACAATTTTTTTCAGTAGACATTTGAATCAATATAATTCACAACAAATTTTTAAATTTTTTTATCAAAAGGACCAACACGAGATTAAATAGGCAACCAATTAACAAGTTTGCATAGTTGGTTGCCTATGTGTTACTACAGCTGTATAACACAATTTAGCTGGCAACTACTATCGATTTTTTAATGCGCAAGCGCATCTTACTTTGCGTTATCTACAGGATGAACAAAAAGTGTAAAAACGGTCCATTATCTATATAGGAAATGTAATAAAAACAACACGTGTTTAAAATTTTTAAAAAACTATTCAATTATGCTAAAGTAAAGACTCCCCCTTACATAATTGTATGTGAAAAATTGCGTAACTTTAAAGGTATCTTATCGTTAATAGACTTTTTTATCACCCTATATATAAAAAAAAGCGGGGGTGCTAAATATTAATAAAAAATACCCCAAGTGGCAGAAAGTGAATGTTGTGTTCGAAAAGATGTGCAACAATTTTTTCCTTAACCAGGTTAGGGCATGGTGCCTAACCATTTGAATCAATATAATTCGCAAACTCTTCCCCCCCAGGTTAGGAAACGGTGCCTAGCCATTTAAATCAAAATAATTGATGACAATTTTTTTCTCGCCTAGGTTAGGTTAGGTTAGATTAGGTAAGGAGTTAGTGGTCGTTTGAATCAATATAATTCACAACATTTTTTTCTCCCCAAGGTTAGGATATGGTGCGTAGCCATTTTAATCAATAAAATTCACAACAATTTTATTAATTTTTTTTTAACCATAAGGATCAAAATGTGAAGAAATAGGCAACCAATTTGCAATTTTGCATACTTGGTTGCCTATGTATTACCACAGTTGTATTACACAAATTATCTGACAACCAACTGTACATCATATCGATGCGCATGCGCATCTTACTTCTTGTTGGTTACAGGTTAAACAAAAAGTGTAAAAATGTTCAAAGATATTGGTTCGGCTATAGTTACGACGCCAACCGACAAATAAAATAAGACAAAAACAATATCTTTTGTTCGAGCCAAGGGCGTAGCCAGAGGGGGAGCTAGGGGGCTGCAGCCCCCCCCCCGTCCTTCAAGGCGAAGCGTTACGTGAGCTGGTGATGGTTCAAATTTGCGTTGGATTACGCAAAATAACAATCTCCGCACATATTTTGCATCAAAATGTTTCATTATATTTTAGACAGATTCTTCCAAAAATGGAATTAGTCCCCCCTTATGAAATTAGCCCCTCCCTTGCGAAATTTCTGGCTACGCTCCTGGTTCGAGCAGTACAAGAAATGCAAAAAGACAAAACTGTCCTGCGATCGCATCGGCCCATAAACTGCAACCCAGAAATTAAACAGGGCCGAACAAAAATAAAACTGTCAAAAATAGGGTTACCAAATTAAAAAAATATATTTTTTCTTGTTTCTTAAGGTTTCCACCTTAAACTTTTTAAACTTTGTAAGGTGTTTCGGTTTAAAAATATACTAGGCTTTATAAAAAATATTTAACACTCCCATAATCAATTAATTCCATTTATCCAATTTAAACCCAAAATACGATGGATTGGTGGAAATGGACCACTTAAATAAATTAAAAACCACCAAAAATTTGGAAAAGAACCTTCTTAATATACGAAACACCGAAATACTACTTGAGCATAAAAATATGTCCTCAAAATCAAGATACCAAAATTGTCACGGATTATATTTGCAAAGCTCCTGGTTAAAGGTATAACGCCAAGGGTTGTGTTGATGTTGCGGATAAAAACAACTAGTTTTAAATACGACTATTATAGTTTATCACAATTTGCGTTTAAAATTTGTTGTAGATCATAAATAAAAATTTGCTTCAAATATAAATTTTAAATAAAATATTTTATATTCAAATTAATTGCCGAGATTTATAATTTTTTTTTGCGCAAATTTTGATTCATTCGTTGTAACGCTTGGTAATTTATATGGATTTGGATGGGAATATATTAAAGTATTTATTATGTGCAGGACGATGTCACAGTCATCAAATGTCAGATAATATTGAACATCCACGAGTGACGTGATGTAATAAATGGGGAATTCTAAAACGTGACCATTTTCAGTAGTGGCCAATTTAAGTCAGCAATAACTGTCATGTGAATGTTTAAATTCAACAATTTGGTAACAAAAAAGGATTTGGGTTTTTGCTTGAAAAATGTCAGGATTAATGATGTCTTTAATATAATTGACAATTCCTTTAACCAAAATAAATTCCAATCACCCCTGGTGGCAAATAAAGGTAATCACAACATTGGGATTTTCAATATTTTTTTTATAGTTTTGTGTATATAAATCTGGTCACCCCAACTATTGATTTTATAAGTTATAAAAAAAATAACAGTTATTTGTTTAACCTTTATAAAACTTACCAAAACTTTGAGTTCCTTAACTGGGCCATCGAACATAAGCCTAGCCCAAACTCCGTGCAATTTCCAATCAGACATAACATTAAGGGTAACCTCATAACGATCGGTGTCATTGACGGTATTATATTCGTATACATCAGGACATAAAGATTTCAGCTCACCCACTGCCAAACCCACCAAAATTGCGAAGGTTAAAAATCTCAACATCTGTAACAAAAGGAATAAATTTAAGGTAAATTTGTGCTTGATTTTATCAGTGTATGCTGGTATTTTGTATGCACGCCCTATTCGTTAGTAACTGCCAATTATAATTAAGGTGACTGCCATGTGTCACTGAAATAAGCCAATTTGCATGCATTCACAGCTTGTGGTAAATCCAATTCTCAATATTTTGCACGCGGCATGATAAATCCTGCGGCAAATGTTAATAATTATTATGAATTGCTCGACTGCATGTGGAGTTTTAATAATGGAAGACGTAGCCGCATATTTTATCCTTAATTTAATCATAATTATAACGTTTTTGAACGTTTATATTTATTTTCACCCCTTAATATTTTGTTACTATAGGCGACTCAAGTTAGGCGATACGCTACCTAGCGGAGAAAATCGAAATGACATAATTAGGTTGGCTCTTGTTCATGCTACATGCAATTTATAATACACAACAGTGATCCGAACCACCAATTTACTATTAAGAGCGTAAATTCTGACCATAATCATGGCGGAAAATATTAATTTAAATCGTCTCTAATAATAATCAACTAGAGCTGCGTTATATGCTACTAGCGGGGTTACAGGTGGCGGATAGCGAATGGCCCTAAAAAATGGAGGTTAGGTGCAAATGCATACGACCAAAAACGACGGTTTCTAGAGAACGTAGAGGTAAGCTCTGTAAAAATACAACACAAGAACAGCTAGGTAATAAGCATAAGCATACGCCTGATAGAGCGCAGCAGCTACCATCGATGCCACCTATGAAAAAGAAAAAGGACCGCAGATCGAGCCATTTAGCAGTATTGCAGCAGACATATTGCTCGTGTTACAACAAGAACTCACCAACCCGCCCGACAAGCCTGGCGTTTAAATTGCTAGAAACTTACATTCATATAATGTCGCTCTCCAAAAGTATTCTACGTAAGTAGAGACAAAGATCTTGCACTGATCCATTAATCAGTCATGGATTTTGAACGAGAAAAAAAAAGACATAAGGAAACAAACAAACACCACCCAGAACTTTTAAACGTAAAGATTAGAGAAAAATAAGGAATGACTAGAAGAAGATCTACAATATATAAAGTTGAATATCCCAGGCCTAAATAAAACAAAATTGGTGAGAGAGAAGGCAACTTCACCAAAAACAGAATACCTATTATAGCAGAAAAAAACAAAACGAAATTACCACTTAACAACTTAGTAAGAGTAGCACTACTGGTGGTGTAGTCAAAATGCAGGCTTTATTCCATCTGCTCATTTATGTTTTATAGAAACTTAACAAAATATATAATCTACAGGCAGCGTATCCGGAGAAGCGAAAGAAGAGCTGATGTACAAAAGATATACGTAACAATAACGTAGCGTAATAAAATTCCAAATTTGTAATAACAACAGGAGACTTCAATATAAAGGTAGGCCAAAACTCAGAGAAGAAATTCTAAAGGTATTAAAGATAGGTAGACTTGGGTTGGGAGGAAAGAATACCAGAGAAGACACGCTATCGACTATTGCAGAAACGAAATATTCATTCTGCATAAACACGTTCTCCCGGAAAAAAACCACAAAAAATATGGACTTGGAGAAGCCCAAATAAAAAAATCTGATGTGGTCACCACCTGACTATCTTAATTTTTTTTTTAAATGTAGTTTTTAAAAAAAATTATTACAAAATTTGTTTCAAATTTAATTCTAGACACTTTTGTACTCTTATAATACACACTTTTTTTTGCACGATTACAATACTTTATCTTTATAATAAAGTAAAAGGGAAAAACGAAATTGTTACGATATTATAAACAGTAAAGATGTCTGCCAAGACGTGACAGCATTGAATTGATTAGATGCTATTAGTAACCACAGACAGGATTTTAATAGAAAACGGAGGAGGAGGAAAGACCAGAAGAAATGGATAGAGATGAACTCTAGGAAAATATAATAAGCAACAGACAAGTGGCATCAAAAATTAAAAAATAAACGGAATAATTATCGAGAAAAGTGACCTTTCGCTGATAATATCCGTAGACCAATAAAAACCTCTAATTGGCCAAGTTTCATGATACCACTACATTCTTTTGTAGGATTGAGAAACAATAAGAACAATAAGCAAAACAGAAGAAAAAGAACTTAAGGAATAGTAAGAGAAACCACAATAAGAATAACAGTTGACAGATTGTAAATAAACTAGGAAGATATAAAAAAAAAAAGAATAACAAAAAAAAATAAAGATGTTGTCACCACCGTTTGGAATCATTTTCCAAGCTAAGTGGCTAGCTAAGCTAGACCACTAGACCACTAGAAAAACAGATGAAGGTGATTTTAGACAGGACCAACATTTCAGAAGTAAAAAAAAAGAAGTGAAAGAAAAAGAACTGAAAGAATAATAGTAGGAAGAGAAACCACAAGAAGAAGAACAAGAAGAAAAAGAAAAAGATGTTGTCATCACCATTTGGAATTATTTTCCAAACTAAATTACCACTAGAAAAACAAAAAAAGCTGATGTTAGACAGGACCAATATTCGAGAAGTAAAAAAAAAGAAGTAAAAGTGAAGGAACTGAAAGAATAATAGAAGAAAGAGAAACCACAATAAAAAGAACTAGAATAAAAAGAAAAAGATGTTGTCATCACCATTTGGAATCATTTTCCAAGCTGAATTATCACTAAAAAAATAAAAGAAGATGATTTTAGACAGTACCAACATTTCAGAAGTAAGAAAAATAGGTGGAAGAAGAAGAACTTAAAGAATAATAGGAGGAAGAGAAACCACAATAAGAAGAACAAGAAGAAAGAGAAAAAGATGTTGTCATCACCATTTGGAATCATGTTTTAAACTGAATTACAACTAGAAAAACAAAAAATGGTGATTTAAGCCAGGACCAACATTTCACAAGTAAAAAAAAGAAGTGGAAGAAAAAGATTTAAAAGTGTAATAGGAGGAAGAGAAACCACAATAAAAAATACTAGAATAAAAAAAAAGATGTTTTCATCACCATTTGGAATCATTTTCCAAACTGAATTACCACTAGATAAACAAAAGAAGGTGATTTTAGACAGGACCAACATTTCACAAGTAAAAAAAGGAAGTGGAAAAAGAAGAACTGAAAGAATAATAGAAGAAAGAGAAACCACAATAAGGAGAACAAGAAAAAAGAGAAAAAGATGTTGTCATCACCGTTTAGAATTATGTTCCAAACTGAATTACCACTAAAAAAAAACAAAAAATGGTGATTTTAGACAGGACCAACATTTTGACAAGTAAAAAAAGAAGTAGAAGAAGAATAACTGAAGGAAAGACAGGACCAACAAATTCATCCGAAAGGATAATAAAAATTAGATTTACAACTAGTTTAAGCCATAATTAACTTAAACTTCAATTGAATAACAACAAGAATGGAATGAAAAAATTAATTATCGAGGGATAAGACCAAACAGAGTGGAAGAGGAAAATAGAGGCGCCCAAGCCCAGTACCGAGCCCTAGCGCCGACAAAGAGGAAGAAGGTGTGGACGGCTAGTAACAATGTGACCGTTTGCCTATAATATCTGTAGAGAAAAAAATCTCTAATCGATCAAGTATCAAAAAAATAAGAAGAATAGGAAAAGCAGAAAGGGAAAGAATAACCACAGAAAAAAAAAGAAGTAGAAGAAGAGGACGATGATTGTTTAAAGTACAATTTGGTATCATTTTAAAAGCCGAATTACATCTTGAAATAAAAAAAATAATAATGAAGATAAGGAAAAACAGCCAAATAAATAAGGAGAAGAACAAGAAGACAAAGAAAAATATTAAAGTTTTTATCACCATTTGATATCAATTTTAAATCGAATTATCACTTGAAATTTTGTTGCTAGTCTTTCAGTTCTTACAAAAATCAAGTTAGCGGTAATATGTAGTTTTATCGTTTTACTTTAATTTATGAAATAAAAGAAAGTACAGTAATCGCGAAAATTTTCGAAATTGAGATTTTTGCGCAAATATCAGTTTTCCAAGTGGAGTCTGTGTGTGTCCTCTCTACAGCCAAAACGGCTAAACTGATCGGCATAGAAATTCATATTTAAGCTTTTAACAAAAATTTGAGCGTCCCAGTGACTTTTAGCTTAAATCCATAAACCGGAAGTGGTAGTTTATTGATTGGGTTTTTTGGTTTATTGCAAATATTTCCAAAACTATTAAGTTTATGAAAATGACATAGGAGTACAAAAGTGTTCAGAATTAAATTTGAAACAAATTTTGTTGTTATCATTTTTCAAAATTTAACATTTGAGATCTTATCCTAGATCGTTGCTAAGCAACATTTTATTGAATTTATTCCCAGAAAGTATCAGAGGCGTACGATAATAATAATCAGCTGACAATTCATGAAATAGGTTATATATCATTCAAAAGTGATGGAAGTCACCATTGGAGTTATTGCCAACATACATTTCACAACAAAATGAGGCTGCAGAGACATACAGCCAACCTAATTGGCTAATAATTAATGAAATATATTTATATTGTTATTAAAATTAACGGATTTGCTTCAAATTCGTAAATGAAAGTCGTGTGTTGACCGCACCTTCATTTTTTTTGCTATAACTTTGTTAATTCTTGCTTTAGTAAATAATTCAAAATGTTTTTATGAATATTATTTTGCATAATTAATAAAACAAAATATTCTTCAAATCCTTCTCAAATAATGCATGCCTGTGCAATTTGGGACCTACTAAAATCAAATATTGATCAGCCAAAAGTGTTTACTATTTACGTTTTAGTCGCATTTTCCGGCGATGTTATTAAATAAAGATAGTCTAAAATGAGGCAACGGGGATCCTCCTAATCTTATTACGATGTAATATAAGCTCGCCATTTAAATTTCTGTCTCATGCATAGAGTTCGCGTGGAATACAGGAGGAGTAATAATGATGGGAGGTTGTGTTGGTCGTGCTGTTATATATTAAATTACGTTGAGACGTGCCTTATGAAAACTGTAACATTATCTAAGAAAATGTGCTCAGCGTAGTAACAAACTTCATTCTTACCTAATTAGAGCAAAAGGAAATGTTTGTAGGAGCGTCAAGATTGGCCTCATTACAAAAAGGCTTGTTGGTTTTGTTTAATTAAAAGATTCCATGAAATAATTTTTTTTGTTGAAGCTTTTTGGGGTGAAAAATATCCTCGTAACTCAAATAATTAATTTTTATCGGAGCAATATTTTCAAAATGATGTTGCCATAAAAACCGCTTGTAATAAGTGTCATGTAGGCATTAAACTTTTGAGTAATCGTTAGGAGAATTGGCTCGCGAACTGGAATGTGTTTAAAGTGAAATTGCGAGAGATCCTAAAGATTTAAAACGACCCCAAATGATACCCCCAGGGATTGTCCCTATCGAAGTATTCATATTACACGTAAGATAAGACACATTTCTGCTAAGAACGTCTTTGACTTTGAAACTACTCGTGAGCCCCTGATGGGATTACCACCGAGATTTCCCCGTCATAAATTTATCATTGGTGTTGAAGTAAATTAATTTTTCAAGATTACATATAGGTGGTAATTTAGTCTTTCTATAGGCAACAAAGAATCTCAATTTAAAACGTAATCGGTTTAAATTGCATCCAATTCATTCCACGACATGCAAGGATAATCTACCAGGATATTCCTACATTAAATGTCAAGGTTCTGAGAAGAATTCTCTCTGGAGTTTTACACTCAAGGCAGTGATTGTTATTGAATTCTTTCGTAGAGAAACTTTTAAGCAAAATGATGAATAATGCCGTTGTAGTAGGAGCCTGGATAAGAAAATTATAACTCTCCACTTTAATTAAATAAAAATTTTCATTTTTCTTCGCAAATTCCACTACGATGGGCTCGGAATAAAAACTTGATAAATTATATGAAACTTGACTGAAGGAGGCTTGAAATATTGACTTAAATTGATGATAAAAAAAACTATTAAGAACATTTTCCGGGCACCCAGGAAAAATTTGCAGGAGACAAAGTGTTGAAAAACCCCAATTAAAATGTGAGAGCATTTTTCTTAAGAAACGGTAATTGGAACTATTAATATAAATCTTATCTAAAAATGTTTTATAGTAATTATAGTTACTTTTTTAATTGCGCTTTTAGAGATTTCCTAATTGAATCACCAAAGCAAAAAACAAAATTAATCGTACTTTTGTCTTTCCAGCATATTTTTATAATTCAAAGCAATCTGTTGCTCTTAAACTCGACTGTAAATATATTTTCTGGCGTTATTTTAATTTTTTTAATACTTGACGGCAATAATTTTAAAAATTTACAAGAAACGGCCTCATTGAACTAAGATAAGTTATAAAACTTGTATAAATTGTAAACTAATATTACTGCTCAAGAAGAAACCATAAAAGGCTGTACAAAATATGACAGCGTACACGAAATGAAAAACATCAGAACCACAAAACAAATACTACATAAACATTGAGCAATGAATCTTTGGGATCACGTTATAAGTTCGCGAGTTAAGCTACGATATTTCTTGATTTTTTGAAATTGGTAGGTTGACATTGCTGAATCATACGTCAGAATAAATAATTCGGATAGATTACGTGAACCTTGAGACTCATTGCTTTATGTGTATAAGATCACAAGCACATATTCAATTAGAGTCCATCTTTAAAATGATGGGATATCGTGGAAAGGGATGTGATGAGTCTAAAAGTCAGAAGTGAGTGATCGCTGAATCATACGTCAGAATAAATAATTCGGGTGGTCATATTGATTACGTGAACCAAAAGACTCATTGCTTTACGTTTTTGAAACCACAAGCACACATCCAGTTGTAGTTTATCTTCAAAATGATAGCATATCGTGGAAAGGAATCTGACGAGTCTAAAAGTCAGAAGTGAGTGCCCAACCACCGAAGACAACATTGGTCCATTGCTGAATTATACGTCATAATAAATAATTCGAATGGTCATATTGATTACGTTAACCCAAAGACTTATTGCTTTACGTGTGTGGGATCACAAGTACACATTCAGTTGAAGTTCATCTTCAAAATGACGGGATATCGTGAAAAGGTATCTGACTAAAATTCAAAAAGAAGCGAGTGCCCAACTACCGAAGACAACATTGATCCATCTGGGGGTCGTAAAGTCAAGGAAAAAAGCTAAACCGCCCAAAATGGAATAGATATCGCCACAAATAACAACAAAACAAGAGATCATGTCAACTTTGATGTTTACCCTTTACTCTATAAGTATATTTAAGGGTGCCAAGTAAGAAATTTAACAATAAAACATCAAAATAATTAGAGAACCAATAACTACCATTAGATATGCAAACAATACAATAATTCTATCAAGTGGAATCAAAGGACTATGCTACCCAGGAACAAAGTCATTCCATTCCTCTATAAAGTATTCTTTTAATGTAAAGAAGATTGAATAGATCGTGAACTTAGGTTTTTAAATCTCGAAAGAATCCTTATTAAAGACTTAGAGCAGGATGACAAAATAAAATGCTGAATAGAGTTGGCTGGGTCAAACTTTAATAGATTAAGATCTTTTAATTGTAATGTAAACTTTAATTAAATTTAACGTCAAGTAAG
>JARJDX010091877.1:0-12749 GCA_030264735.1 Gymnusa sp. GC000175
GCGTTTAACGCGCACAAAACACGGCCGCTGCTCGTGCGCCAGTCATGAGCATGTCAGTGACGCGAACCCATAAGATTTTCCCCTACCAAAAAGTGCCCAACGCGGCTAAAGAAGTTTTCACGTCAATAAATGTTTTTTGTGGTTATTTTTACTTGTTTATAAAATTACATAAAAAACTACAAGATGAATATTAAATTAAGGCATGCGGAGACCCGGGTTCGAATCCCGACAGGACGAATGTATTTTTCAAAAAACTACTTATGATAAAAAATTACCTGTATGTTCCATGCTTATGCCTCTACGTATTTGTGCGTTCATTCTTTGAAGAAATAATCTGCAAAAAATTACAGAAATTAGTCATCACAAATATAAAACAAAACAAAGGACATGTCACATGAGTAACATAATTGTTGCAGCTTGCCAACTTTTTTCCCTTTGAGCTCGCTGCGAATTAAGTGAGATAAAATGAACTTTCCCAGGCGAAAAATTGGTTTCCCATTTATTTTTATTCTTTTCTTTATTTTTTTTATTGTTGAACGTTTAAGAAATATATTACTGAAAAAAAATTGCAAATTAAAAGTTATATTAAAAAAGGACACGTTATCTAGTGAGGAACTTTGATCTGCGCCTAAATTGGTTGGTTCGTGTCTACGCTATGCAATTTATAATAATAGCGATGATCCGAACCACCGCTTTCCTATTAAAAGAGTAAATTCTGTCAAACGGGAAAAATTAATTTGCCGCGCGCAAAAATTGACGTCCTTGTTCTTTGCCTTTTTTCCATATGTAGAAAACTGCACGGACAAAATTGGACGAATTTTACATAAATATATTATATTTATGTAAAATTCGTCTAATTTTGTCATTTTTATTGTTACATTTGAAAGACTATGAACTTTAAAATCTCTCTTTCTCTTTTCTCCCGGAAATTACCAAATAAATTGTTATTTCAAATATTTTGACGAGATCAAACGACAAATTAGGTCGCGCATAATGGAACATCAGCATTAGCTACGTCTTATTAACATTAACGGCCCAGAGCTAGCATTGTTTCAAGACAGGTCATCAAATTGATTTCACCAACACTAGGTCATTGTCTAATCCCTCATTATAAGAAAAGTAAGGTATACGAGGCTATTTGGATTTATAATAATCCCCAAATCCTCAATCCAGAGCAGGGTTTTTAAATTAGCCCTACAAGAAAATATTATACCCCCACTAGTTTTTTGATCTATATATACTTACATACTCAAACAAAGTCTTCAATCATCGGACATTATCGTATTGAAAACGATTCTTGCAATGGCGAGTGAAACATTGGAAACAACAAATAAAACAACGCGACTA
This sequence comes from Gymnusa sp. GC000175, assembly GCA_030264735.1. NCBI lineage: Eukaryota > Metazoa > Arthropoda > Insecta > Coleoptera > Staphylinidae > Gymnusa > Gymnusa sp. GC000175. The sequence goes on from JARJDX010091877.1 coordinate 1,348, forward strand.
CCAAAAAGTAAGAAAATTTACAATAAATTAGAGTTTTGTTAGTTTGAGTTTGTTTTTGAAACAAGTAGTAAATTCGCATTCGGCTTGTTTGTGAAGAAGTCGGATTTGTGATTGGAGAAATTTAATATTAACTTAAAGTGTGGAGCATGCGAAATGTTTGTGAGTTAAAGCTTTGAATTGCAGTTTCCTGATTTATAATACATGAACGTAATGCTGGTTTGCACTTTAACCAGAGCAAAACACACAGAGGGAATCGTGTTTCTGTCGCAATGTCCTTATTGCGACAGAAACAAGATACAAGATCATTAAAAACAAAAGTTATACACGAATTTTATTTTATTGTGTTGTTTACTGATAATTATTCGTAAAACTTTCTGTTGTCGATAAACTTTCTATTGATAATTTAGCTTTTTCTTAACAATTTTATGATGAACTATTTTTTGATAATTTTAGGTTTAAACTTTCTATTGAAAATTTTACGTTGAACTTGTTATTGATAACTTTACGTAAACTTTCTATTGGTAATTTGACGTTAAAGTTTTCGTTGATAATTTTACGTTAATTTTTTCTTTGATAATTTTACGTTAAACTTTTCGTTAATAATTTTACGTTAAACTTTTCGTAGATAATTTTACGTTAATTTTTTTGTTGATAATTTTACGTTAAACTTTATATTGACAATTTTACGATAAACTTTTCGTTGATAATTTTACGTTACGAGTGAGTTCTCTCGCTTCCGACAGAGTGTGCTAATTTTTATATCATCAATCTGAGTAGCAGGGCTAGTGTTACGTCAGAGATAGGACCAACGGCTTTTAAGGTTATTTCAGAACCACTCTAATAGTTAATCATTTTTTTAAAATTAAATTAATTTTTTTTATTAATTTTTCACTAAACTTATCAATTATTCAGTAAACTTTTCGTTATTATCTCTTTAAAGTTTCTGTTGAGTTTGAAATGAATAAAATTGAAATAAAATTAGAAAAACTTATTTCATAAAAATTAAATTTTCGCGTCGTCCACGAGAAAACTTTGCGTAATTTAATGTTGTTGTTTGATCGAGGTCAACATTTGTACGGATGTTTTAGTACAAATGCGAATACAATTAAAAAGGAAATTGAAGAAAATTAAAACTGTAATTCCGACTTGTTTAGAGTCTGCGCCCGCGTAAAGTGTTAGCACTTGATAAATGACTTTTGGATGGACAAATCGCACCGCAAAAAAAATTATTGATGGATGCAGTAATGTGAAAGGAGGGTCGACTAAATTTATCATGTACTTAACGTTTTAAAATTACATTAAAAAATATGTCAACTTTCTTATACTACATTGTAAAAAATCTAAAAACTTTAATATATTTTGTTTGTCCAATTTTAACACGTACAAGGGCTGATTTAATAAATATATAGTAGGCTCGCGGACGGTCTGGCTGGCGGGAGACGTTGAATTCTGTGAGAGTAGTGAGTTTCACACAGGTGAAAAACTTACAAACGCAAAGTTTTCAGCCAGCCAGACCGTCCGCTTGCCTACTAGGCTATAAAATGGAAGTAGATATGAAAAAATGAGCCTTGCAAAAATCGCGTGTTTTGCAACGTTGTTAGCTCTTAGACTAAAAGTACTACAAATCAAAATTTGACAAGGAATTATTCTTTCAATCAAAAGCCGGCCGAGCAAGTTTATCGACTGAATAATACAAAATTCACATTTTTGTCAAAACGTTAAGGAAACATATTTAAAAAAAATTTTGACTCCCAAGAAATTTTTATTGTACATTAATGACCAATTAGTTTTGAAATGCAATTTTTCTTTTTGGTTTTAAATAAATTTTCGTCCACAATTTTTGAATTTCGGATTTCCTCGTTTTGTTGTTTAATGACATAAAATAAATTGTTTGATTGTCATCAGCGTCAATCAGTGAAAATTGAAACGCACATTGTTCTGCTTCCATCATTATGTTGAAAGTTCGTTTATGCACGTTCTTGTTACTAATTTGCTCTCACATAATGGCCACGGATCTACATTCCAATAAACTTAATCAAAAGGGCGAAAAGGCAACAGCAGGTGAAGTTAGAATTAACTTCGATACTAAACATTCTGATTTCCTCGCACACGACGAGATTTATGATGATAGCCATAATTTATTGCATTTAGAAGAGGAGGACTCTAAATATTCAGAGCAAGGTAATTGAATAATTAATTTTCATTAATTAATTAATGCCACATTTTATAAAAACTTACTGTATATAAATTGTTGCAGTTCTTCTGTGATACTTCTTCAAAATTGCTCATTTTTCCTGCGATTAAGTCCAAAAAAAAATTATCGCTTTTTCCGTTAATAAATCTTGTAGTGCGCGCTTTTCTTAATCTATCAAATTCAATAAAATCTAATGGCCGAGACGTGAATCAATAAAAAAAATTTCGCCTTTCTCTCGACGTTCTGTAAGTAATGGAATCAGAACGCTTTTGATCCGTTAGGAGGTTAGAAGGAAAAATCGCCTTTGGATGATCCAATTTCCACAAATTGCTCACACAAACGTCTCACAAAAAGCATCGAAATAAAACAAATCAAAAAGTTTGATGCAAATTTTTATAATTTATTGAATTTTGAGGGTAACATATTTTTTTGCTACATAATTTATTGCTGCAAATTTAGTTGGTAAATTTCTACATATTTTTCTTGCTACATCGTTTATTTTAACATAATGTTTGCTACATATTTTTGTTGTTACAAAAATTGTTCTTAAGCGTATTTCGATCGCAACGATATTTAAGGGTTGTAAATTTACCTTTAATAAATTTTTGTAAAAATCCTTATCCTAGAAGAGTGGTACGAAAATCTCCCACTGTGACCACAACACATAATTTAATAAATTCGGGGCATTTTCTTCTGTGTGTATAAAATCCTTTTTTTGTGGTGGTGTGCAATTTTTTTTCTGTTGTCGGATCTGCGGGATGAAAGTGCCTCGACACGAGTGAACTCTTCGGTCAAGCGACCGCCACTCCGGGAGCGTTGCGTCCCTACCCGAGTCTTTCCTGTGCAGGGGATGCTGGAGCGTGTGCGCCACTATGCACCCTCCTCCCCTAACGTTCATCTCAGCCTGGGATCGTTGCCAGGCCAACATTGCGCTCGCACTAGATCAACACCACCTTTACCTATAAAAACGAAAAAGTATTTGTTCAAAAAACAAATGATATTGAAAATTAGTGGAAAATTTTTGATCAATTGTTTGAATTTTTTTAATGACCTACAGCACTAAAAATATTTAACCACAACTCTCCAATTCGCCTTGGCAGTGTTGACTTTCATGGCTAAAACCTTCGATGATCCGGAGTTAGATGAGAAATCATGTAACTCCAGTGGTTCGGAATTTACGTTAAACTGTAGGTCCACCTGTAATGTAAGTTGCCAGGCAGAGAAGAGGCTTATCTTCAATATTTGACAGAAAACTGCTGAAAGTCATGATGATGATGATGACGATGAATATTACTTCTACCTTCTCTTCATCGTCATCTCAAACTGTTCGTTTTTCTATTTACTATCTTTTCGCTTTCATCAAAGATGTCCTTCTCTTTTACTTTCTACTACCATATCATTAGGAATCTACTACACAAGCTTTCTGGTTCATTATTCTACGATTATAATTTTAGAAGATGTGGGCTCTAAAATTTTGACACCTTTCGTAACGGAATTTTCGTTACACAGTTAAACAAGTTTATAAATATTTAAAAAATTTGTTAATTTTAATTTATGATGTTTGTGCAATCGAATCACGTCGTGAAGTAAGAGTCGGGTTCGAATTAAGACACAAGTTTCGACTAGGGGTTGATTTCAAACGCGGCTCTGCAAATCTCGTTTCATTACCACCAATTATGAATGAGCCCCCAAATTCTGATTGCGACTAATTAAAATTATTTCATATACATTATTTACGACCTCATTGAAATGAAATGAATTTCTGATTTATGGAGAAAATTACGCCAACTGTTATACAGTATGTACCTAAAAACTAATTATTGCTTGCGTGTATTTGTATTAAAGTGTAGTATAGGAACAAATTACTATCTAGCAAAATAATATTTAACACCTAATATATAAAAAAAAATATTGTTCAAAATCATCATAATCAAATTCAAAGCTGATAGTGCAGTGCAAAAGGTAATTCATATTTAGGAGATGTGATCAAAATGAAGTGAAATAATATGCGCTACTTAATCGTTATTTTGCCTGACCGATTAGAATAATGAAGATTATATAATAAAAATCAAGCAATACAATTTCTTTATAAATAAATCGACAGAATTAACGCGGCCAGTCGACTGACTCGTGTTGTACCCGTTGATTGAAGAATTTTATGAAAAAATGTATTATATTGCGCATGACTTTTTGACCCGTTCCCTGCACACCACTCTTTGGTAGCACCAGACGAATGTATAATATTTAGTGAGTATTATCATTCGTCTGGTGTTGCCACCAAGACATGCCTTTCATATAAGACTTTATACAACGGTGTTACTATAAAAATCCATTTGCATAATTCTTTTCAAACAATTTTATACAGGCGCTTTAAAACGTTTTGTATTTTAAATAAAGTTTGAAAAAAATATAAGGGAATTTTTATTTGTAGGTTTGATAAGGGATAAAAAGCATGATAAAGAGCGCAGGGGACCTAAAATATGGGATCAATGGGGCAAGTGGTCGGCTTGTTCTGTTTCCTGTGGCGTTGGAAAGATAGTGCGTTGGAGACACTGCGTCTCTGGAGGTTGCGCTCCTGGAGAAAAGGAAGCCCAGATTAAAACTTGTACTCTACCTTCATGCTAAATTCTAAATATATTTTTCCTTAAATAATTTTATATTTAATAAAAAAAAAACAGAATTTTTATTTCACTCGCAAATTTTTTTAATTCACAATTTTAATATTTACACAAAAAGTTTTGGCTTGGGATTAAACGCAAACGCAAGGAGTTTTAAACAAGTTTAAGGATAATTTAAGGAATTGAATAATCCTTGAATTCAACAGGATTTAAACAAAGTGAATTTAATTAAAGTTAACCACATTTTTTCAACAAATTTATTTTATAATTGTATTATTTCTAGGGATGAAATCATATTTTGAGGTGTGTATGATTAAGTTTTAACGTGGGGTTTTATTTCTTCTACAGAATACAGCAATCTGCCATGAGGGTGATAAGGTTTTGGTTTGATAATGAGTCTTGCGGATAAACTGACCAGTTGGGGAGATAGTTATTAATGTTTTTTCGGGTTACACATGTTTTTAATGTAGAAAAATGAAATATTCATCTGGTGTACTCACCTTGGTTTTCAGTCACGAGAATTTCATTTTATTTGCAGAAAACTGCAAATTTTCAGCTTGAGGGTTAGGTCCTAAAATAAATAAATAAATGTAATTTTAACATCTTAATTATATCAAAAATGGGCGTGGTCGCTTCCAAAAAAGTGTAAAATCTTCCGATTTTAATTGAAATTTTATTTTTATTTTTATTGGTGTTCAAAGTTTAATAATCGTTTTCACAGATGAGGGAAATAATCGTGACGCCTTTATTGGCACCTCCAAATCCCAAAACAATTGCACGCGACAGCCACGTTGAAGCTTTCCGCAATAAAATTTTGCAGAAGTTTTACGCAAACGATGGAAAACTTCCGTACAAACCTTACGACATTTACGGTTGGTATTGCAACGAGGAAGAAAGTGCGCGCGAGCTGATTGCTAATAACCTGGACGACATTACAAGTGATATATGAAATAATAACCATTTGGCAGGGTTGTAATTCGTTTCATTTTTTCAAGATTTTTCACAAATTAGTATTCTGGATACATTTAATAACGTTCCTGATGAAGGGGAGCAGGGTGTAAAATTTGTTAAAAGAGACAAGGAACCTAAAAATTTTCAAGCTGGTCCTAGTCGAAATAAAGAAGGTGCAGAAATTGTTAAATCTGCTAATATGGCGTTTTTACACGAGGATATTTCACCTAATTTTGTTCAAATATCAAATTTTGTTCAAACAATTTCAAATTCGATAACAAAGCCTTTAGGAAGCGACAGAGTTTCATTAGCTTCAGAAGTTGCTACTGCTGAAGGAGTTTTCAAAGATACAGACATTGCTAAAGCTGTAGCAGTTTATAAAACTGGAGATATTCCAAAAGCTGCAGAATTTGTTAAAGTTGCAGGGTTTTCTAAAACTGGAGGAATTTCAAAGGATACAGAAAAAGTTGATAACTCCAAAGAAGTTTTAGAATTTAACAAAACTGCATCAAATCAATTTCCCACACAATTCCATAAAATCGCTTTTACAGAAAGTAAACTTGCATCTGGAAATAGCTTAACATCTGACATTTACATATCCCCAACTAAAGGCAAATATACGGGAGAAATGCTCCAATTGGGTTATAAAATACCAATTTACTCTAAAGAAAATGTCACGATGTACAAGCGCGCAATTGCTAAGAAAAATGCAAAATTACTACAACAAAATAAAATTACTTCACGCGAAAATGTGCAAAAACAAAATGATTCATGCACCCCAACTAAATCGAATTTGGTTTTAAATAGATCTCAAAATATAAACGAAGTTCTAGTAATTAATAAAGTTGCAAAAGTTTCTAAAAGTACAACAGAAATTCTTAAAATTGCTGAAACTGAAGGTAATGTTAACGTAATATCAAAAGCTGCAAAATATGTTGACGCTAAAGAAGTTTTCAAAGCTGCAGGAATTGTTAAAGCTGCAGAAGTTTCGAAAACTGAGGAAATTTCAAAAGCTACAGGACCTTCAAAAGCTGCAGAAATTGTTAAAGCCATGAGATTTTCTAAAGTTGCAGACGTTTTTAAAACTGGAGGAATTTCAGAAGCTAAAAAACTTTTAAAAGTTGCAGTAAATACTCAAGACGAAAAGTTTATATTTGAATCTTATTCAAAACCTTGTAAAGAACCCCCCCAAAAATATTGCAAAGAAATTACCACATTAAATCACCAAATTTTGGGAGAAATTCAAAATTCCAAATGGACCCATTCCACGTTACAAGGTGATAACGTTAGCGACTTTTTGGCGTCGTCAAATTTGGAAAACGATTGGTGCATTTCGCAAGATTTCGTGAATAATTTCTTCAGTTTGGAACCTCGACGTCGCGTTTCGCAGCCGAAAAAGACGGATAAGTTGATTAGGCATCTCTCGGACGAGCTGCAAATGCTATCGGAAAATGAAAAGATGAAGGCGGCATATCATGAAGAAAAAAATAAAATGGCGATGTACGAGCCTAACAAAACGGCGTGTATTCAAAAGAATATTGCACAAAACACGCCTGAAAATACAATGTCACCTAAGAGAAAAAAAATGAGAAAGTTTTTGGGACAATTTAAAAGGCCGAAAGTTTGTGATGAAAAAAAGTGGGATATTATTGAAGTTAACGAAAACAATGCGTTAGATTTGAAGAAGAACTTGATGAGTTTGATGGAAAATGGGTTAGATTCGAACGAAAATGCAATAAATTTTAAGAAAAATTTTACAGATTTGAAGAATAATTCTGCAGATTTAAAGGAAAATCCTGCAGAACAAATTACTTTTAATTTAATTTATAGGTGAGAAAATTTCATTATAACGTGTAATCATTGTTATTAATAAAATATTTTAATACTGATAATTTAGGGAGCATTGCCAACTAACAAAGCCGACTGCAATGAAATCCACAGAAAATCCCGAAGGGATTTTAATTGGAATATTTTGCGGTTCAAGAAATTCCAAGTTTTATTATTTTGATGCAAATTCATTGCTTAATCCATCTTTCAAAAACACAAAGTAAGTGCAAAGTTGCGTTTAAACTGAATTAACTATCCACTTTATGTCATGTGGTGAACACATTCTCTTTTTTACCGTGGACAATATACTATGCAGACATAAGACATTAGGTGCTAAGTGTTTTTAAGTTTCGTTCTATTAGTACAATGATAGCTCGACAAGATGAAATAATTTTGTGGTGTTTGTGATGAGAAGCCACCTGTAATAACTGTACTCGTGTAGGGTAGGGCTACTCTGCGCGAGAGATAGTTGTCTACCATACAGTGGTGCAGTTTACCTAATGTGTAACATATGGCGTGTGGTTTCACATCTGTGCTCCTTTTACTTTCTGACGTCTCTCTTACTATTGCCTATATATTTTTCGGAAATCATTCATTTTCTTGAGCTCTTGGCTCATACCCTCCTAGTTACCCTTCCTCTTTAGTCTAAAAAGTCGCAGCGTAAGTCCTCGACGAGTCAGCTAGATTCCTTGTCCAATCCGCTAGTCGGTAGTCGCAGCGTAAGCCCTCGGTATACAGCTAGCATTCTACATCCACCGTAACCCTTACCTTTCCGTCTGCCTGACAGTCGCAGCTTAAGTCTGTCTAACCATCCGTCTATCCGTACCGGCAGAAAAGTGAGGGTTTTACCTAGAACGACATGACAAGTTTATGAGTAAATATTTTTTTCAGGGACCTTTTTAAATTGTACTTAAATCCAAATTTTAAGTTCAAAAAATTTTGTTGCGGTGCCAAAACCCTATATCACTTCTTTCTGGACATAACAACCCCTGATTTTATCAAATCCTGCGAAATTTGGGATCTATTGGTGGGAGCTTGGCTCTTAGATCCTGATCAAGCACCCACAACCTTTGAAAGCGCTCTAAACATCCTTAACATTCCCATAAATATGTCGCCAATTCATTACCAATACACAAATCAACATAGAACAAAAGCTTCTCACATGAGCATAATCTTGGCCGAATCTTGCGAAAAAATGATCACTTTATTGGAAGAAAATTTAACTCCACATTTTTTTCAATTGGAAATGCAACTGGTTCCTGCATTAGTCGGTAAAATCGTTACAACACAAAAAAAAACAAAAAATACGCGTTTTTAATTTTCAGTCATGGAATTTCGCGGTTTGGAACTGGATGTCACGCTGTTGAAAATAATGAGAAGTCAACTGAGTTTCAAGTTAAAGGAATGTGAGAATATCGCGCACAAAATGGCCGGATGTAAGTTCCCATTAAATTCGCCCGCACAGGTGCGGGAAATTCTCTACGGAAAATTGAAATTGGACGAGTCGCTGCAGGAAATTAAGGAAACCCGAACTTTCGGGCTCAAATCCACTTGCGAAAATGCCGTAAGCGCAACATGGCAGCAAGTATTTTGAAGCCCCGAAGAAATCTAACTTTTTCCTGCTTTTAGTTGCAGAAGCTCGCAAAATTCCATCCCTTACCCAAAATTATTTTGGAATTCAGAAGGTTGAAGTATGCTAAGAGTAATTACGTTGATAATGTGTTGGAAGCTGCAAAGAATAATTTTGTTTTTACTACATGGTTAATAGCTTTTAAATTTTTCTTTAATTTTCCTTAATTTTATTAACAATTTTCCTTAAACGCTTTTTTTAATTAATGCTGTGCAATTGTTTCATTTTATAATAATTTCAGGGATCAGACCACGTCGAAAGCAGGGCGTTTAATAAGTAAAGCACCGAATCTTCAGGTTATTCCCAAACAGGATTTAGTAATCGATGAAGGTACGTTTTCTCCCCTTAATGAATAACTTTTTTTTGTTCGCTCACGCAAATTTCCATTGATAGGTGGAGAACGCCTGCGATTCCGCGCTCCCTTCGTAGCGAGAAGCAATCACACTCTATTGGCGATCGATTTCCAGCACATTGAGTTTAGAGTCTTCGCACATTTGGCGCAAGATCATGATCTCCTGGCGTTCATCGAAAGTCAAGACGATATCTTTGCACACCTCGCTAAATTTTGTACAGGTAATATTCGTTACAATGTGCACAAGTTATATTCGATAAATTTGTGCACTAGTAATTTTCACTGAATTGCGCACAAGAAATATTCAACAATCCACTAAGTATATGTATGCACTAGTTGTATGAAATATTTTTTATACGCTTCATTGAATTCATTTATCACGTTGTCATAGGTAATGGAGTGGTGGATGTATGTGAAGAAGATCAAAGGGAACGGATGAAAAAGGTTGTCCATTCAATTCTGCGCGGCGTAAGAGCCCCTAAGCTATCGGAAATATTAAATGTGAACGTTCAAGAGGCCCACTCAATTTTAAATGTTATTTTAGGTGACATATTTTTGCTATTTCTTTCCATATTATTCTTTTTCATATTCTTCTGCTTTTACTACTATCAATTTTTCATTTGCTGCTTCCTACATACTTCCTATATACTCAAGTTTTCAATTGCTTCCTATATTTTGTTTTTCTCTTCAATATTCCTTTTCACTTCTTTTGTCATTAATGTGTCGATTTTTTTTGACAGGTAAATTCCCCATATTCCGATCGTTTTCGGCACGCGTGGCCGCTAAATGTAAGAGAGATCAATTTGTGACGAGCATTTCCGGGCGAAAAAGATATTTTCCCGACATTAAGAGCCCCAATTTTAAACAACGATCTCAAAGTGAACGCCAAGCAGTCAATTTTGTTATTCAGGTAAATACAAAGTACTAAGTCTAATCCATTAAATGCAAAGCGCTGAGTTAAATTAGCTAAATAAATTTGGTTCACAAAGTTTTTCTTTAAATCAAGTCGGCTAACTATACCTCGTAAATTCAACAAGGACCCATCCTTGCGCTCCTACATAAACGCATTCTTCGTACATTTTCAATATGGAGCGCGCGTAAACAATGTTCACGTGATCCGCACGTGAACACCTAGATAGAGGCATGTAGTTGGACGTTCGGTAGTGAGGTAAAAGGTGCTGTTTCACCGCAGAGCTACGCAGTGCGCAACAAAATGATTTTTTCGGTGTATCATAGTTAATGAAAATGAATGTAGCATAGACATCACCACAATTATATCATTTTATTCCATTTATTAGGCCTCAGTTGCTGATATCATGAAATATGCAATCGCACACACAGAAAATCTTCTCTTGAATTTCGGTTTAAATTATCACTTGGTGCTTCAAGTCCAAAATGAGCTAGTGTGGGAAGTGCAGGACAAAAACTTTCAAGAAGTCAAAGGTAGTTAAAATATCTTGGCAATTAAAAAAAACTTATTTCAATTATTTTAAGATATTTTTATTGGTGCTTTTGTGAATCCCAATACGTTTTGCAGAAATTTTCTTCCGATTTCCATAAAACTTCCCATTTTAGTAAGTGCTGGAAAAAATTGGGCAGACATGAAATTTTTGGAAAAAAAATAATAATCCTTTTAAAATTTAAATAAATTTATGACCAAAAACAATATATAGAATTGTTGAATGTATTAGAGAAAATAATTTTTTGAATTTTGTTACGAAGTCAATTTGTGTACATATTCAGTGTAAAATATCAATAAATGGTTAAAAGAATGTTGAAATGGAAGAATGTGTTGTGTGATATTGTGGTGACATAGACTAATGTGGACTA
>JARJDX010091914.1:0-15462 GCA_030264735.1 Gymnusa sp. GC000175
AAAAAAAAGAAATAAAAACAGTGGAACCCCACCACATCAAGAATCATAGACATTGAAATCGATATGGTAATATAATTGGTAATCGCGCAAATATATGCTCCGGTCCAGTGAATAAAACAGGAAAACTAAACGAATTCTATTCCAAACTACTAAAAATACTGAACAAACATAAAGCAAATACAAAACACATACTAATAAGTAAAGATAAGAATACAAGAATAGAAAGCGATTTAAAAATGAATCAAGAATATATGGTAGAAAAATCAGGTACAGCAATGGAAGAAGGACTTCAAACAGCTTAATAATTATTAACTCATTCTTCGAATAAAATATTTATTACCCATCGAAAATATAAAAAAGAATGCTAGGAGCATGATAAACTACATAACATATACTCAGAAGATGGCGAACATTGTAAAATCGGTAAAAATAAGCTAAGAAGCAGAACAAAATACTGACCACTAGTATTAACAAAAGAAAGGTAATAATTTCAAAAACAAAACCAAGAAAGGAACCAAAGAAGATAAAAGTAAAAAGGTAAAAAAAAGAAAAGTTTTTGTAATCGATTACCATCGAGGGGAGTGTCCGGCGTCATTTTTTTAGTGACATTTGTTCGGCTACTTTTTGACATCGTGACATTTTGTCCGCACCATTTGGTCTCGACATTTTGTCTGGCGAAATTTTATTCGGCCACCCTATTAAATGAAATGAAAAACTTTTACCTTAGAGTAAAGGGAATGGTACCAATAAGCACAAAATCATCAGAATTTAAAATTAACAGAGGAGTAAAACAAGAAGACCCTACTCATTATTTTATACAAAAATTGGAAAGACAGAACGCCCAAAACATAATGGAAATACAAACAACTAAGAGCAATACTAATCGAGGCTCTAATAAACACAGATGACGTAACTCTAAAAGCGGATGGACCGGAGAAGATGCAAAAATTAATAAAAGGCTGGACAGAAAAAATGGGTATGGGTGTAAACACGGTGAAAACGTAAAATATAAAACTAAAAGGGTGCAAAAAAGACACAAAATATGAATGCAAAGGAAGAAGAATAGGAAAGGTAACTAACTACTAAAAATACTGACGATTTAAAAAAACTAAAAAAAAAACAAAAAAAAGCGAACAACATAAGTGATAAACAAGACTCTATAAAAGAAAAAAAAATTCTAAAACGTAACAACAAATATAAAACAAAATTGTAATTTCTACAGTGCCGTATTTCACAGAAGTATTACCCAAACCATTAACGTAGCTAACCGCTATAGAAATTATATTTTCCGTGACCGAGTTTGATAAGAAGATATACTGCAACCTAAGGCAGGACACTGTAATAAATAAGCTGGAATAAAAGCAACTGAACTGGTTCGTACATATTAAAAAGAAGAACCAGGACAGACTACAAAGCAGATGGAACAAACCAATATGGATGGAAAGAGGAAACCAGACAGACCTACGAAAATAATGAGCTAAATAATGAAAGAAATGGGAGAGAAGCATGAATGAAAAAAAAAAACAGAAGAGTTGGGGAAAATAGCGAAAATAGGAAAGGATGGTGGAGATGGCTCAAAGAATTAGTATGAATAAAAAAGGATAGTAGAAAGTAGAAGGAGAATATTTTTTTGCGATGTCGCTTTAATAAATAAGTTTGTGTACTAATTTAATATTTTTTATGATTTTAGTATGAAAGTTTCAATTCATTTCGTTACGATATATTTTTTTATTGCCCTCATCGCGCAGTAACTGTTTATATTTCCACTTCAATTCCTGCGAGTCTTTTATGTCTTCTCAGCGTATTAAATTTTTTAGATTAAAACGTTTGAACTTAAAAATTCAAACGGTAATATTATGCACAATCATATATATTTTATTTACTTAAAAAAGTGCCCTTATTTTTCAAAATTAATAAAATTTTTAATATGTAATATAAGCGATAGCGTTTTTGATATAAATCTGACTGTTGTAATTAGTGAATCGCCTTAATAACATTGTTCAATCTATCCAATCCTTCTATTCCCGAGCGGACGCTGTCAAAGTTTTTGACGAATATCGATAATCCGCATGTCAGCAAAGTGGTGCAAGAAATTCTTTCACGTAGCGATCCATCATTTATATTTATGCACATTCAGCGTTATGTCCTAAGTCAAGAGAAGCTCTCTAAAATATTTCGTAGATGAAATATAACTTTTCTCTGCACTTTTCCTCATCCTTTATACTACACATTGTATCTATTGATAAAAAAGTTGTGGTTCAATAGAAACTGTTTATAGTTTTTTTTTTATATATTTTTGTTTATTACAGTTGTTGGAAAAGTTTTCAAACTTTATGGTTATGTGTAGCTTAGCCCTAACAAGTTTGTCTTGTATCGATTTAAAGGAAAACAAAGTTAGATATAATAATTTTATATGTTATTTTCAGAAATGGTAAAATTTAATAAAAAGAAAACTTTTATATAAAAAAATGTAAAAATGTATTACCATAATTAAAAATTTGGATATTGATCAACAATTCAAAAATAAGTTAAACATTTTATGTGTTAAAAATATTGGTCTTTATTTGAGAAAAACTAACCGCATCAAATTATCATATAATTCGTTAATTTTTCTTTATTTAAGCAGTTTTCAGGAAAAATCCTATCTTTACCTGTCGGCTAATTTTTTATACAACACCAATAAGGTAAGAAAATAATACTATCGTATCTCGAGTTATATTTAGGGAAAGTTTAAAATCTGTTACGGTATATACATTTCTTATTTAAAGTTTTTTAAGATGGATGGGTAAGAAGTGACGGCAACAACAACAACACAAATCAGTCCGGCCCAAATATCAATCTCAGATGCACGTGGTGCCGTCTTCTAGAAAACGAACGAGGTTCTGACACGACCGAGTCACGGCGGGATAACCATTCCAGCGTGGTCTAAGTAAATGTGGTCTCACACACCTCCACCAACCCGCATTGGACAGCGTGGTCCCCGGCCTTCCCGGCAGCTCTCTGGACCCCAGCAGCTCCCTGGCAGCTTTAGGATCCCCGGCTACGGTAGCGGTCAACAAAGACAGAGAGCAGAGTGTGCAAAGAATCACCAAAAATAAAAAATATATCAACAAATTGCCACAATGAACTCGAGAACTTTATGATCATACGAAAAACTATTAAAACTAGAAGAAGATCTCACTCGTATCAACTGGAATGTGGTGGGATTAAGTTAGATAAGAAGAAAAAAAGAACAACAAACAAGGAGAAGACTTAACGCATGGTAGCATAAGGTTCATCCTGAACAAAAAGCATGTCAAAAACCTTGTGCAAATAAACAATGTAGGCTTATGACTAGCATTATATACTTAAGCTTAACTTCGAATTAAAACTCAAAATTATTCAAGTTTATGCAAATTAGGACACTGCAAAGAAGTGAAGAGCTTTTATGTAGACATTGCAAGGGCTACTAGACAAACACCGACTCACTACTACCTTATCACAGAAAATTTTAATGCCAAGATCGGTCAAAAGGGAGACGAGGTTTCAATGGGCAGATATGGTTTTGCCTAGTGAAATGGAAATGGAAGAATTCTCCTTAATTTTTTATCCCAGCATGCGCTCTTGCCATGAATTCTTTCTTCAAAAGAAAAAAAAAACAGTAATAGAAAATAGAGATGAGGCCACAAAAAATAAAATTAATTTTATAATAATCGACAGTATAAACATAGCGCCAAATATCACTGCTATGAATAGACCCTGTATCGACAGTAACCATAGAATGGTAAGAGTAAAAGTGGTCATATATTTACGGCGCGAAAGATAAACTGACATGCAAACGTTTAGCTCACAAATGGACACGAGTAGCTTGCAACCTACCAACAGCAAATTAGACGAGCTAGAAAAGTTAGAAGCTAAAGTAAGGAAGAATATGGATATGGACATTGATGAACTTGGCATACAAAGGAATAAAAAGATAAGTGGTCATTAAGAAAAACAAGAGCTTAAAGATGCTGCCCCAAATATGGTAGTGATAACACTGAAAACTCGAAAACAAGGAAGAATAAGTCATTTTTTAACCGATGAACTGGTGGAGAAATTCTAATAAGAGCTCTACAAGAATGATGGACAAAACCAAAATCCGTCTAGAAACATATCTAACACCCAAAACTAAGGTTCCAAAGACATCGAGGAATTACCAGTAGCCCAAATATAAGCATCTATAAAGGAAATGAATAACAAATCACTAGGTGACGATGAGATTGCCATTGAAGTCATTAAAAAAGAGGGAGCACTATTAATAAAGATGATAGGCGGACTTTTCAAAAAAAATACCTTTCCAATGGGATGATGCAGTTGTTTTTATAATGCACAAGAAGGGTAGCATTACAAACCTAGGCAACTTTAGGCCTATAAGCCTACTATCGCATGTATGTATATAACTGTTCATAAGGTAGTTAATAAGCTTACACATAAACTCCACTTTTATCAGCTACGTAAGCAGGCAGAATTTAGAACGGGATTTAGAACAAATGCCCAGCTACAAACTGTAAAATCACCTCTTGGATTATTTTATAGAACCACCACTTTTGATCTTTAACTTCAAAAAGGATTTTGACCTCGTCAACCAACAGCAATTTTTACGTGGAGTTTAAGTGTCAGACGCTTAGTAACTACTTTCATGTATACACATACATGCATACGACAGAATACTCATAGGTCTAAAGTTGCCTAAATAAAAAAATTCAAAATACAACTAAGAGTTCATCAAAGAGACACAATATCTCCAAAACTATATTCTATTAAAGAGGCATTCTAACAAACTAAACATAAAATATGCTACAAGCCTCCATGCTGCCTGCAAATAAGTAGGCGTCAAAATAAACTTTTTAAAGACACAATTTATGATAAACCTTGTCCTAAGCCAGAATATCTCGGTGGACAATAAGCGTTTCAAACATATTGTTACATACAGATATCTTGGTCACGATCTTAAAATAAATAGAGATAACCAAAAATGCAATATAAGGTAAGGGATCAGCTTGGCAAGGGCCTCAAACGTAAAGTCTTCAATCAGTGAATCTTACGCCAGGCCATCTCGCAAGAACATCAGGTGGGCGAACCGTATGGTTGAATATAGACCTGAGAGATGCCAACAGAAGTAGAAGAAGACCACTAACAAGATGGATCAATGACAGTGAGGCTGGATAAAAGCAGCAAAGGATCGATAAAATAGCGAGCACTATTGGAGGCCTATATCCAACAGTAGACGCGAGCAACTGATTAATGATGGTTTTTTAAATTAGCTATAGGTTAAAAAAAAAATCAAAATCACGATATATAAAACTAATTTCCATAGTTTCCATAGTGGTACAGTATCGGATCAAAAATTTAAAGATCTATCATTTGGTGTATATACTTTTGCTGTAGCTACAATAATTTTATGACCAAAAAAACTTGTTGTATTACTGATGGAACTTATTGCTAGTTTCTTACAGGTTAATGTTTTGCCACCAAAAAACAATTTTTTTTTAAAAATTCGTAAATATCGTAGGAGTACGAACACAAAAATATTTTATTACGTCCAACACCAATGGCAAATGTAGATAAAATTGGCCACTCTATACGTAATATGTAAGAAATAAAATTTAAAACAAAGTTTTTAAGTTATTTTAAGTTAGGCAACAAAAAGTCTGGAAACTGTCAAATATCTTGAGAAAAACAGATTCTTTATAAAAAAAAACAAAAAATACTTATTTATTATTTAAAAAAATCTATTTAATTTTGCTACAGTATTGAGAAACTACCGATAGGTGGCAGCACTTCTGCTCAAGCAGCTGATATTAAAAGAGTATTGTTTTAATTTTATTTCTATTCCTTCCCGAGTTATACTTAAAAACAAAACAGTTTGTATGAGATTTGTGGAATTTATTATCATATTCTGTCTTAACGCTTATTTTGCACTTACAATTGCAAGGAATCAGTACTCTTTGAACAAGTTCAGTTTTCGCCACCAGAAGGCGTATCAGATTTTGTTAGTTATCAATAGCGTCCCTCTTCCCCCATCTACTTGGAAAGGACCGCAACTTAGAAATTTTAAATATGAAGCTCCATTTTTTATTATTGCAGATTTAAGTTTAACGGTAAAAAATACATAAATTTTACTTAAAACATTTTTTTGTTATCATTGTATCATTGGCTGAAAAAAATTATCGCAAAATTTGTTATTTCTGCAATTACAGCGCCATCTATAATGATTACAAAATATTCTTACTAGTAAAATTTATGCATTATTTTCTGCACAATCTGCATCTGCACTAAAACGTGGACGTTTTCGTTTTTAAAACCCTCCTTGATGGGAAGTGAGGGGCACTTTAAGTTTCCAAATGGGAATCTCCACTTTTTGTTACAGATTTGGATTTTGCGAAATAATAAAAAAAAAAAATTTACTAGGAAGAATTTTTTGTCATCATCATTTAAAATGGCGTTGTAAACGCGGAAAAAAAAAATAATCTTATGATAATTTTTTCCAGCGTTTACACCGCCACCTAATATGATAATAAAAAAGTATTTCAAGTAAAAGTTACGTATTTTTTTACCGTAGAACCTATATCTGCAATAAAAAATGAGGGTTCTTATTTAAAATTTTAAAGTTGACCCACTTTACAGTGGGACGCTTTGCTTCAGCATAATTAAATAGAATTTTTTAAATATTAAACACGTACTTTTTTTAATCGAATGTGTTTTTCTTAAAATATTTAATAGTTTTTAAACTTTTTGTCTACCCTGTATATTTATTTAAATTTGGCTTTGTTTCATTGTTTAAACGCCCTGTGTTATAAATCGCCATTTTTTTTATTGTGTAAAGTTTTTTCGCTTATGAAAGTCGAGTGGATATCCCTTCATTTTTTTGAACTATCAAGAGCTTTACTTATTTGTCAAAAAAAAAATTAAGGCTATTTTTTATTAATTTAATATAATTTTGTATAAATTTTTTGCATCCCTTAGAAAACTTTCCCCTTAAGGATAAAAATAAGGGTAATATTTTATATTGGTAAGGGTGGAAATAAATATGATAAATTTTACCTGTATTTTTATAAATGGAATTGACTCTTTGTACATGCCGAGTCATAACTTCTATACACGATTCCTCAGTTCCATATTTTTGGAAAAATTGATGATCTGCTTGTAGATACAACATGCAAGTCGTTTTCTTTGGATCAATAGTGGCTCTTTTATTAACATTTCTAAAAATCAATCCCGAGATGTCGGTGAAAGTACGGTTGGAAACCATATCGATCTCTTCATCAATAGGTTGATTGTAAGGGGTGTTCAAATCGAAGGGAGGATTTAATGGTTGTTTCGATTTGTTCGGATGCCAATAATTCATATCGTCGTACGGCTGTTTCGCTTCCGCTTCCAATAGCCAACGTTTTAATCTGCGGACTCTGTGCGAACTTGCGTGATCATGCATCCTGTTTTTGTGGAGAGTATGCGAGGCACATTGAAATCCTTCTTTTGGGTTTTCTACGTCTGATGCTTTATATACGATTGAATGGAAAGACAGGGATTTCGCAGTCTGATTTTCGTTCAAATAGCGACTGACAGGTTCGATATAAAAATCTTCTACTCTCGTTCCAATCCAACCGTCGAAAAAACCTTCTTTCGTTATTACCCCATGTACTATTGCGTTATCATCATCTGAAACAAAACGATCCAATTTAAATTTTATCTCAATGCTACGTTTTAATCAAATTTATTTTAGCGCTTTTATTATAATGTAACTTTATTCTATTTACACAACGAAAGCAAAATTAATTTATTTTCAGAAATAATATTTGTCTTCGTTTTCGCATGTTATCAACAAAATGGATGGATTTTTTAATTAAACAAACTATCCTTTAAACCAAACTGGAAATGTTTTTTTATTGAAAATAATTTGAGACAAATTGATACGCTGATTATTTTTAGCTGGCGTTTAAAGTTTAGTTAAATCGTTATCTAAACACAATCAAGGCAAATTATTCATAAAATAAGTGCTCCTCACAAACTTCAAACTGGATATTTTTGTTTTTTAAATATGGTTGTTAACGAATAAATTCGCCACAATTTTTGTTAATTTAAGTTAAATTGACATGCTGATTATTCTTTCTGGCATTTAAAGTTCAATTAAATTATTTTTTAAACACAATCAATGTAAATTATTTATAAAACAAGTGTTTTCTTTGAGATAAGGACTGTAACTGAACTAATATTTATTGCTATATCGCTTTAGGAGGTAAGCAGTCGCATTAGTCTGCCTATTCTAAACCCCGATAGGTGGCGTTGGGCGAAATAGTTTTTGCGTATCAAATTCGTATCTATAAATTCTTTAGCGAAAGTGCTGAATATCTTTTATGTCGCCATAATATATAAGTGATAGCATGTGCATGCTTACGCAGAAATAACTTTTAGTCGCAAGTTACTTTGGATGCAAAATCGTGCACCAAAACGTGACTGGTTTTTCTAAATATAGGTGGGTTTGATTTTATATTATTTTATTGTATTAAGAAATTAAGATTCTCAATAATTTTTAGACTTGTATCATTTAGATTGTAAAAAATTTTATTTATCTAAATATAGCACCATTTGCGAATCAACTGTTATAATGAGCACGCAACAAGCAAACAAACTACTTAATAACTAAAACTAAGAAATATTTTAAATAAATAAAGCATATATAGAAAATAAATAGATAAAGCTAATACTAATAGGGCGAACTACACACAGAAGAAAATTACAAATCTAGAAAACAAAACATATTTGTTAGAAAGCTGAGCTACACATCCTAGAAACAGTAGAAAAAAGAAAGAAAATCAATCCAATACGTATTGAAGCAAAAAGGAATCACAAGGAGCCTATATAAAATATGATAAGTTAATATTAGAAGGGTAAATTCACAAAGAGGAGACAAAATTAATGGTTGCAGACGGGCTAACAAATAATACAACAGAGTTCAAACCCCAGAGAAAGGTATACGAAGCGTTAGAGAACGAATTTAAATCAAAAGAAAAGAATAAAGAAAACGCAATAAATGTCCTTTAATATTTCATTATTTGATCCAACGTCATGCAGTGCCTGTGGTGATCGTTGATATTTTAGGTATTATAGGTTGATATTTTGGGTTGTCGAAATATCTTTGTAGACGGACGATTGTTTGCCTTTATTTTCGACAGTCGCAAGCTTCTTTTGCTGATGTTATAGGGTTTTGCCCAATTAGTTGTGTGTCCATCTATCCTGTTGGCGAGCTTCGCGGCGTCAATTCCTTCAGCCATTCCTTGCACCATAAGTCTTTTGACATTGTTATGACGATAGATAGAACTTTAAAGTTCTGACAAATGTTAAGCTGAAAAACCAGGATGATCAGGATTAACTTCGTTTAGGATAGGTATGTTTGTGCGGTGTTTCATCCATGCTTCAAAACATGTTTGCATTCGAGTTTACTGCTGGATATTTAGTCTTATTTAAGCTGACTTGAAGACCTCATTTTTCATACTCCTTATACAGTTTTTTAAAATGTGGTCGAAATCAAAAGCGTCCTGGGCTAGTATAAATTTGTCATCGGTAAAGCTTAATGTAAATAGTGTTTGCTTATTTATTGGTGTACCCATTCCCTCACAAAATCTCTTCCAATTTCTTAGTGAAACTTTGACATAGAGGTTGAGTAGTTGCGGTGAAATGCTACACCCCTGTCTAAGCCTTATTGGTTTTATGTTCCTACTTTTACTTGGGATGTGTTGTCTCTATAAATTTCTTTGATGGTGGCTAATAGGTGTTAATTTAAATATAGGATTTGTAATGCCTCCCACAATTTGGATCTTGGAACCGAGTCGTAGGCCTTTTCCAAGTCTACGAAGCCTAGATATTTTTTTCGCTCAAGTAGCTGCTTTCCTTTCAGTCACTTGTTATAGGATAAATAGATTGTTAATGCAGGAGCGACCTGCAGTGATGCCGCTTTAATCGTCTTCGATTTTAGATCGATATCATTTCTAAGTTTTGTTTGAAATTTTTTTCCAAATTGCCTACTTAGTGTACAGTTTATGCTTAAACCCCTACAGCGCCCGAGGTCTTTTCTATTCCTTTTTTTAAATATGAAGACTAAATGATATTTTTTCCATTCTTCTGGTATATGTATATTCTGGCAGCATTTGTTCATCCTATTTGCCAATCGGTCTACTAATTGGCGTTACTAAAATATTTCCCGCTACTAGAGATTTTCCCTTCTTCAGGATTTATTTACATCATCTGTTGTAACAGATATCCCTTGTTCAACCTGTATATGTTCTACCGTGGCTACTTCTTCGTATTGAGATCTACGTTTAGTCAAAAGTTTTTTAATGTTTATTCCATTCATCTATTAAAATCAGATTATCGACTGTGTTATTTGTTTTATTGGTTTTCATTTGCTTGATACATTATTATAGTTTTGTAGACTGGGCTCCCCCCAATAAGTTCTAAATTCGTAAGCATCTTTTTTCCCATTGATTGTTTTTCTCTTCTCTAATTATTCTCCTTACTCCTCTGTTCTTAGCTTGGTACATTATTCTGTTGGTAGGGGTCTTATTAGCCAAACATTTATGCTAGACTACTTTTTTTTCTTTAAGCTGTTGATCCACTTTTTCTGTTAGCCAAGGCGGTCACCGGGCTTCTTAATTATTTTTTCCTCGTCTCCAAGGACTTCTCTGGCAACTTTTTTAATTGTTTCCTTTATATTATTGTGCTCTGTCTCGACGTCTTTGAAGAGATCTCTAATGCTTTGTTGATAAAGGAGATATAATTTGAATCTTTCCATATTAGTGGTGTTCTTATTGTTAACTTTATTGTTTTTATCTGTCTTTTCTTTGTCTATTATCATACGAACAAACTACTTTGCCTACAAGTAGATAATAGTCAGATCCTCAATTTGTTCCATGTTTCACCCTAAAATCCTGCGCGTTAATAACACAGATCTATTAGTCTTTCTCCCGAGTCGTTGACTACTATTACATCATCATTTATTCTTGGGCCTACCCTTTGGTAAAATCTCCTAATGGTGTATTTTTTGGTAGACTTTAATCTAATTTAAAACTTGTGCTAGTTTACCGTTAAATGTCTCCTTTGTTATTTGGTCCGAATCATCAGTCGGTGCGTATACTCTAATTATAGTTGTATCGAAGCCATAAAGTGTCATAGACACAGTTATTATTCGTTCTTAAACATAGGCAAAGCTTCTTATATTATTTTTGGATATTTTTTTTTATTAGTACCGACATTCCTGCCTTAGCTCTTTCACCATCTTCCCCAGACCAAAGGTGTATATATTCATCAAAATTCTCATTGCACCGTTATTTCATTTTAGTCTCACACCAAACAATGTCTAAGTTTTGTAACTTACTCTTTCTCTATGGTTTTGTTAATCATGCTTATGTGTGTTCCATGTATCTAATCGCATCGTTAGAATTACGAGGCTCTATTAAGTTCTTTTTAGCAAATTTTTTCTGTTTTTTAGAGAGATGGACTACTAACCTATCTGTGTAACCCCGATCCTGAAGGGCCAGGTAATATTTATTTGTGCTTTTCTTCCACTAGTCCGACTGCCTTATTTGGCTAGGGTCTCGGTTCAATCCTTGCTTATTAATTTTTTTTACAGAAGAATGGGCGTGTCGCCCATTGCCCCCCAACTAGAAAGGCCGAGTAATTTTTGTTCGTAGTTTTCTTTCACATAACTGACTATTGGGCTTGACGGTCTCGGTCTTACCCTTGTGGTTTTTCCGCTCTACTGGCCGGATTGGATGCACTTTAACATCTGCCCTTTCCACCGTTGACCTCTTCACCTGTAACCTCAGCGGGGTCCTCACTGGGTACTATTATCCGGAAAAGATAAGCCCTGTTTTTTTAAAAAGGTTGATACTCCTCCCCCTCCTTCTTTTTCGTCCGGGGTAGGGACCACCAATGGCGAAAATTCCTTTTTCTTAAAAATTATAGTTTGAAAAAATGATAATAACAAAATTTGTTGTAAATTTATTTTTATTGTGTTTTTAGCGACCTGATGGTTTTTGAATTAAAGCAAAATGTCACTGGGTCCTTCCAAATTGTTTTAGAAGCGTAAATATGAATTTCAAGGTTAAGTCATCTGTGCTATAGGGAGAGCACAGAATCACAGACAGACATGCAGGCACACGAACAGACAAACAGACACCAATTTGAAAAGCACTTTTCAGAAAGAAGGGGCACTAGAACGGATATTTTCGCAAAAATCTTGATTTCGAAAATTGTTGCAATTACAATACTTTCTTTTAGTTCATAAATAAAAGAAATTATAAATAAAACCAATTATGAAAATGCAGCTAAAATTTTAATTTAAATAATATTACAAGCATATGATAAACAGGCACGTATGTGTTTTGTGTCAAGTGCAGAAGGTTGATTTCTGCACAGGGGTGTCTAGTTGAGATTGTGCTGCGTTGATTTATAGTAGTCTCAATTGTGTGTAGTTATTGGCCGCTATTAATAACCAGTTTTCCCCCAACAACACATTGTACGTGACCTCTTTGACCCAACCACAAAACCTTTAACTAATTGCGATCATTATGTGCAACTTCAGATTTCGCCTGAAATAATTCCCACCGAAATCAATTACGAATCAACGCACTTTTGAAACTCTCTATCATAACTCGACTTGAGCGTTAATCCAATTAGTTTAGTGTCTTAAATAGGCTTCCAAATGAAGCACAAGTTTCAAATTCAATTCAATAATGTGCTGGTAAATGGATAACGGCAAATTGTTTAATCGTCTTCTATAACAGTAAATAGGTTATTGGGGTGTTGATAGGGGGTAAAGTTTATGTAAATTAATAATTTTTGTTTTATGTTCAAATAAATTGCGGCGTTTTATTAAAGGACAGGTACTATGGAAATGCTTACTAATCCTTGTCTGGACGCGAGTTTACAAATGGGTAATTAAATGATAACAGTTATGAAGTAGGTTACTTCCAATGAATGGATTTAATGCCTTGTTTGGTGGAGTTTGGCGATAGGAAATCTTTCAGCGGACAAATCCCCATGACCCTTACGTAATACAATTTATAAGCTAATATGCAAATTTCCAACTCCAACTTGGTTATTTTTTTATATTATGTATATTCAATTTAAGGGAACAGGGTAGTCGAGAGGTAAAATGCAAGGCTAGCATTAGAGGTCCCGGGTTTAAATCTTATCTGTGGCGTAACTTCTGCCCTGCTACTCATATTAGGTAAAGACCACACTCGAATTTAGTACGCTATCATATGGATTAGATATATTTTCCGTATCTTAAAAAAAAATTGTTTTAGAAGATTATCAGCAATATTCCTAAATATCCTAAAAGACAATTTGTAATCCAGAACCCCGATATTACCACTAATATCAAGCGACTTTTATTTCAAAAATTTAGTAGCAAACATAGCCATAGCACATACATAGCCTTAACGCTGCCAAAAGTAGAATAAGTAAATACAAACTACAGTTTGAACATCCGCAAGTTAAGGCGAAAACCATAGTCCCTATTAAGAAAGCTTGGGGATAACACACCATACGCAATGACCCAAAAATCCATCCCAATAAAATTACCTCCCACATCGTGTGCACACCTAAAAATAAAGGCGATAAAGCATTTTTGTCCACTGTCAGAAAAGAAGTTAAACCACTTAAAAAACTTCTCAAAAAGGCTATATACTCCCTACCTTTTAGTGCAGAAGAATTTGACGAGGCACTAAATGGGCGGCACAGCATCTGGTATAGATAATTTATAAGCAGAATATAGCAAACATTTCGGTAAATCGACAAAAGCTTGGCTATATAAATTCTTCATCTATGTACTCAAAACTAGTTAACTTTCGAAAAAAATTAAACAAAAAAAACATAAATTACCATGTAAACCCGAGTTTACGCCCGATTACCTTACTTAGCGTAAAAATTTTGTAAGAGCTCTTGTAAACAAAATTGTTCTAGGGTTACTGCATTCGAACAGGTGAATTTCAAACCTGGAGCATGACAGACCAGGTATTAACTCTTACGACCAGTATAGAATCGGCAACGAAAGGAAACTTTAACCTCGGTCATGAATATTGACGTATCTGCAGCATATGACATAAAGACGGTCGTAAAGACGGTTTACTCAACAAACTGTGGTCCCATGTAAAATAATCGGTAGACTGATAAACAATATGCTAAGCAACAGACATTTTTGGGCACCTTGGAAAATACAAAAGCCTGGACTCGAACACAAAATGACGGGCTCCCTTAAGAGTCAATATACGCCTCAATACTATTTAATCTGTATATATCCGATACTTCAGACACGCAGTGTAACACATTTGGATACGCAGCTACCCGATATAAATGTATAAAAAACACCGAGCATACCATCACAGAAGACCTCAATAACAAACTAAGGAAATACAGTGGAAAACCCCAACCCAAATAAGACAGAGTTTTATGTTTATATGGAAGCATAATCATAAAACTGGGAAAAAGAGAACTGCAAGGGTACATTGAAAACCAGCGGCGAAGCTTAGAAAAAGAAACTAAGCGGAACATGGAATTCAATCGCTCTGGCTAGTAGATTCTGCAACAAAATGTTACCTTCGCATGGCCTAACAGCCTAAACACTAAACTTATTGGTACACAATGAAACACAACCATGTATCCAATATGTGGGACAATAAAATCCAATCCAATCCAATGGTTTTCCTTCCAGAGTTTATGTTGATAGAATTCCAAAAAATCTAGATGACCCCTAACCTAACAATTGGGAATGAAATTATTCTGATACAAACTAAAATAAAGTAAACTTTCAACAAAAATACCTAAATACTTTACATTATATGTCTTTCTTCCCACACAAGGAATCCAGGTCATCCCGAGCATCAACGTTTCTCCTCCAAGTTTTACTACTCCAAGAAAAATTTGGTTCATTCTAAGCAAAATGGACATGTAAATATTTTTTTATGCGCGTTTAGGCTATCGTATCTTTTTCATAATCTTCAATATTCTTACAATTTTCTATCAGTTTGGTGTGGTTTAGCTTCTCTTTTGTTTATCTTAACGTCTCCTAACTGTTCTTTCTTATTTATTTTATTTTAGCTACATTAGTAGATACCGTCCTTCTACACATTTAGATTAGGTTAAAACTGGGATTCACTCCCTCTTATTATTAGTAAATCGTCTACAAAAGCCCATTTTGACTATATAATTTGTTCGTATGACCTAAGTGGAGTGTTAAGCTTAGGGCCGTGCGGTGGCATGAAGCAATGGAGCAGTCGACGCCTCGGCCACGAGGGCGCCTTTCTGATGATTTACATTGGTTTTTATTTTTATAATAAAAATTTTATTTTTTGCTTGTTGCATCTTTATAAATTAGGCTTTTATTTTTCTTTGGTTTTCATTTACATTACATTTTATTTGATCGGCGTGTGAAGGTTTACT
>JARJDX010091942.1:0-16466 GCA_030264735.1 Gymnusa sp. GC000175
TAGCAAAGATTTAAACCAATTCAAAGAAGATTACAAATGAATAATCATTGCGGCAACATAAATTTTTCAATTGCCAACCTAGTGCCTAAAAATATTGCAACTCTTGTCCGCGCACAACTGTTGTGCGAAAGACAGAATTGGACCCCTGAAGTTGATAAAGTTGTGATAAAATATATCTCGTTTATTACTTATATTTTCAATTATTAGCTTCTCTTAATCATAAATCCTCCTCTCGAAATACTCCTTTCCATTCTGCTGCACTTTAACCACAGGCGAGTACTTTTGTCTCAAGTTATTAGTTGTAAAAAGACTTTTAAAGTAACATCATACATTACAAGTAGAGAACAGATATGAAGTGAACCTTTCGTAACCCACCTTTCTCCTTGTTGTTTCCCGGGGTGCGCTCCGAAATGAAAATTCCATCATTTCAACTTATTTATTTTTAAATGACACATTCCGCCTTATAACTGTTAAATTTGATGTCATGGAAACTCGTTTGTTTGTTATATTTTCATGGCTATTACGATCCAAATTTTTTTTGCGGTGTAGACCATATTTAATTTTTATGAAATTATAATATTCATGAAAACATATAGGTTTTTATTTGCTTTTATAATTTATATTTATGATAATTCTTTTTGGCACAAAAATAGGTTACATAATACATAATTGTTTGGACATAGTAAGATAATTTAAGTGATGTGTGTAGGAATCCCCATCATGGGATATTTATATGTGTATGTGTTATCCGTATGTGAAATGTGGGAACTAATGGTGCTATCGTATGTCACATCCTCGGCTCCGGTTTCATCCGGGAGAGACCAGGAAGCGCTCGAGTGCGCGTGCAATCTGTCAACCACTCCACCGGAGTCCTCCACCACGTCATTGTCCCGGATCAACACAATGCATGGAAAACAATAAAAAAATAACGACCGTTCGGCCTCGTAGACAGAACCCCGACCACTTGACTCTCTGATAGTGTATTTGTCTAAGAGGAAGACTCTGAAACGTTGCATTGTAATCATTTCCTGACATAACTATGTAAGAAAAATCACACCCTGCAAGAAAAACTGTTTAGTTGAATCTTTATTGAGTTTTGTAAACGTTTAAATTTTCTTGAAAATAATAATGACTTATTATTACCTTCCCGAAAATGGAAAGTTTAGTAATCGTGCAAAACAATATTTGAGATTTCATCAATATCGATGTTTTAAGGTCTTCTAAAGAAATTTTTTTTTGCCTGATGTATCTTTGTGTGTTTGAGTGTGTGTGTGTGTGTGTGTGTGTGTGTGTGTGTGTGTGTGTGTGCGTGCGTGGTGTGTGTGTATGTGTGTGTGTGTGTGCGCGCGTGTGTGTGTGTGCGTGTGTGCGTGCGTGCGTGTGTGTGGGTGTGCGTGCGTGGGTGCGCCATTTTCTTGTGTTATCTCTACAGGTTAAACGAATATTTTACACAACATGAAAATTTATATCTAGATCTAGTAGAACCGTATAGTTTTTGGATAAAATTGGTGAACACAAAGTGAAAGTTTACTTCTATAATAAATAATTTGGAAAAGTTAAAAAAAATGGGGCAAAACTTAATTGCAACAAATTTTATCAAAAGCATTTTTTTGTTGAAGATTTTTTTTTTCACTTACTAGAAGATCAAGTGGAGAACACTTCATATTTCTTTAAAGTAGATTTGAACTTCTTTAAATTTGCAGGTTTCCAGGCGTTGTAATCCAACGACTGCAAGGCAGCGGGTGTAGACTTCTTTGCCTCCGCTCCTAATTTTCTGACACTCAGTGAGAAGCGATTTAACCTGCTGAAATTAAAGGTTCCAGTTCAGAAACTTGTGAACTACGTAAAGCTATAAAATAAAATAATAAGATCAAGCGACTGGAAAGATTGATTTGAAATTTGTTTCGCAGGGTGATTGCCAAAATGGAGAATCAGGAGCGGGTGAATGCTTAACTCTGAACATGCACACAACGCCGAAGTAGCAAAGAAGAGAGGTAGGTGACCCAAGTCAAATGATGGTGGTCATCATTACACCAGCCGAAGATCGGAAGATCAAAAGAAGAAGCGGGGTAAGAATTTCTTAGCGAGATCGCGAAACGACATGCAGCTATTAGACGTAAAAGTACCCGCGAAGAAGCAAGCCATAAGAAAAGTGGAATTCGGAGTGCAGGGTCAAAACACGAAACACATAAAACCTGATAGTTTAGGAACTTGTGAACTACGTGAATCAGTAAAATATAATACTAAGATCAAGCGACTGGAAAGATCGATTCGGAACCTGCGAACCGGCTATTGCTGAAATGGAGAATTGGAAGCGGGTGAATGCTCAACTCTCAATATACACACCATACCGAAGAAGGAGAGAAGAGAGGTAGGTGACCCAAGTCAAATGACACCTCTACACTAGCTAAAAATTGGAAGACCAAAAAGGAGAAGCGGGGTGAGAATTTCTTAGCGAGATCGCGAAACGACATGCAGCTATTAGACGTGGAAGTACTCGCGAAGAAGCAAGCCATAAGAAAAGAGGAATTCGGAGTGCAGGTCCAAAACACGAAATACATAAAACGTGATCGTTCAGAAACTTGTGAATTACGTAAAGCAATAAAATAATAATAAGATCAAGCGACTGGTAGGATTGATCCGGAACCTGCGAACCGGCAATGGCCGAAATTGAGAATCAGAAGCGGGCGAATGCTCAACTCTGAACATGCACACAACAGCAGAGCAGCAGAAAAGAGAGGTAGTTGACCCAAGTTAAAAGAGAAAGGTGGTCACCTCTACACCAGCCAAAGATCGGAAGATTAAAAAGGAGAAGCGAAGTAAGAATTCCTTAGCAAGATCATCGTGAAACGACAGGCAGCTATTAGACGTGGAAGTACCCGCGAAGAAGCAAGCCATAAGAGAAGTGGAATATAGAGTGCAGGGTCAAAACACGCAATACATAAAATCTAAACGTTCAAAAACTTGTGAACTACGTGAAGCAATGAAATATAATACTAAGATCAAGCGACTGAAGAGATCGATCCGAAACATGGGAACCGGCAATGGCCGAAATGGAGAATCAGAAGCGGATGAATGCTTAACTCTGAACATGCACACAACACCGTAGAAGCTGAGAAGAGAGGTAGGTGACCCAAGTTAAAAGAAAAAGGTCATCACATTTACATCAGCCAAAGATTGGAAGACCAAAAAGTAGAAGCGGGGTGAGAATTCCTTAGCGAGATCGCGAAACAAAATCGAGCTATTAGACGTGGAAGTAACCACGAAGAAAACAAGCCAAAAGAAAAGTAAACTACGGAGTTTAGGGTCAAAACACGAAACAACGTCTCCCGAAGATACATTAAACCTGTTTGTTACAACGAAAGAGGGGCGGTCCTACGCGCACTTGGTGCGTCAGATAAAGAGCGATCCTTAACAAGCTGGCCAAACTGGAAAGCTCTTCGCTGAGCGCGTATGGTTACAATAAAGTTTCAAGTAGATTTTAAGAATCTAGACATCTTGGAGACCAATGACTATGACCATATGCAAGTCCGTTTATTGGCAGGTTGATAGAGCAGCGTAGTGGTCACTCCTCGGTTGTTTAGGTCCTACGGAAGTACCCAAACCACTATCGTTTATTTTTCAGTCGCGTGGATGCTTGCAGGATGGTCTGCTAACATGGAAAGTCCAGCTACTTTACAAGAAATGCGCGCACGGCCTATCTAAAGGCCCTGCAGTCAAAAATAAAATAAAACATGCAGTTTTGCAGCTTAACCCCAACTACAGGATTTCACTGGAGACTATACGGGAGTTTAAAAATGATATGGACATAGCGATTGTGAAAGAACCACACAGGAGTCTTTGGAGCAAAAGGTGAAGGGCTGATACCTCAGGTCGGGCCACCATCTGGATCAGTGGTAAATCCATCACACATAAGTTAATGTCGACACCTCAATCAGGTCTTATTTGGGCTAAAGTAGACGGTATCTACCTCTATAATTGCTATAGTCCACATGAAGCAGAAATCTGAAAGTTTAAAAACATGTTTTCTCGTTTGGATGCAGATGCAGAAGGTGTAACGAAATATTTTAATCCGTTACTTTTTATATATATTTGTTGCACATAAAATATTTGTTGCACATTAATTATTGTTCATTGTAAATTAAAATATGTTACGCCGCTGTATATTAGTGTAGTCTGTCGGTGTTTGGACGCCACTGATTGCTGAGCGTCGTGATGTGTACGCGCGCATCAACGAGTCAGCTGGTTTATTTTTCGAGACAATGGGAAAGAATTCATGGCCTTCTGATCCAGCTCGCTAAGAAAGTAGTTTGTAAAATCTAGTGTCCTGTGTCTGATTTTCTTCTGTAAGGTATTGTGTAAATTTTTCTTCTTATTGTCAATAATTATTATCTCTTTGATTTACTCTGCTTAGAGTCGAGTTTATTTGACTGTAATTTGTTAATAACTGCGAGAACCGTTAACGCCATTTTGTATTTCTCTAGCACACCCAACGAATCAACCTCAGCAGCTGATCCCAACCCTGTACTAGCAAATAAAGTTGTTGTAGCATCTTGCAACAACTTTTGTTGTTATAAAGGGAGGATTTACTCTTCATAGTGTGTTTGACTAACTATAGTGATCACCATATTATGCTGTGTAGAGGATTAGGTATCAGACGCAAGGTTGAAGTTGGATGGAGATCCACGTACTTCGACGAAAAAGTCTGTGAGAATCGCTGGATAATGCTGGGGAGTTCGTCAGGCCGCCAAAAGACTAATTGTCTAATACTAGTACCTCCTGTAGTGTGGCTAAGCCGCGGAATAGTGCAGCTTCTCACCATACCCCTTGGGTTAGGCCATATCCATAGTCCTTGGAGCTCTGGATTTGAACTCTGTTCCCCTCTTAAGTGGAAAATGCGAGCGACGCATAGCTACGAAACGATAATAAACTTATTCTAAAAGTCAATCTCAGGATCTTAGAATAAATAGGTAACCATAAGGTTCTTGAGTCGGACGAAATACCCAATATAGCTCTCAAAGCGGCCATACAAGCGCGTTTAAGATGCATGCCTTCGGGAGGAAGTATTCTCAAAAATAGGGAAAAACCAACGGCTAGTTCTATTGCCGAAGAATAAGGATAAGCTGATCAACTCATTTTGCGACTTTTTAATTCAGATAAAATTGCCTAATCTTTGTCGTTCCATAATGTCACGTTTTAGAATGCAATTCTAACTTCACCTGGCCTTAGGTAATTTTTCCATAATCATAATTGAATATGTGATTATTAAAATAATTTTTATACATTTCAGCTTAGTAGAAGCATGCAATAGTATATTTTTCTTCCATATAAATGTTATTGTTTGCCATAATATGGATGTATAAAAAGATATGCGAGTTTGTGATGAGTTTTAGTATGTGTTATAAAGATAGCAATCACAAAAATATGTGTAAACATGGAAATACCCTTTTTACATATAGATAAAAAAGGATGAATTTGTAAGCAAATTATAGTTTTAACAAAAATTATTAAAGCATATAGTTTCAATCAAACGATTCAAATTTACTCTGCTTTAAAACTACTATTGTTGATTTTTGAATGTTCCCTTGCATGCGTATGTTTGGGGATGTAATTATCCGATTAAAGGCGTTGATGGGAGTAGTAGATCCCGTCTTCTTCATGTATTAGTTGATTAGTAAAAGTCTCTTATATAGATAGGTCCGGATAGAGAGGGATTAAATAAGCGCGCACGTTTAGAGAGCTGGTTTAACTAGTTTACCGTTTAGATAAAGAGCCCACGATGATATTAGCGATCTCAAGTTTGCGGATTAGCATTCAGGAAGCCATTAGCTAAATGACGTGATGTATCTGCTGATTACTTCCACTCCCTGCCTGCAACGGACAGATCTTCTAGTCTAGAAACAGCGCATGGGAATAACACATAGATTAATAAACCATTAAAGCCAAACTTGCAGACGGTAAAAAATTTGCGGGTTTACAAGTTGGCTTTCAATAAATATTATTTACTGATTAATAAGACTGATTAAGCTTGGAACGGATATAACAGACATGATATCCTCTTATTACCAGTCAGTGCCGGACCCATATTCCATTAACTACACGAGATATCAATATTCCATTAAGATGTGTATCCATAATGTTGTTACGTTATGCCCTACATATTACCCTTGATATCATCACGCGGAATTATCGCATTACCAACTACTTTTCATTTTCAATTGGAACTTTGCAATATTCGTCTGGATACGTAAATATTTAATTAAAATACATTTTCATGTTATATATTTTAAAATAATGATAACATATAAATATTGGGATATAAATATTATCATCCAGGTAAAAAGAAGAACTTCGGATGTACTTTGTATTATTTTGTATTAGTTCTGGCGATTTTAATCTCCGTTGGTGACGCTGTTGTCCTAAAAACTTGATTATCACCGTTTACCGGGCGCGGCATTTAACCTGAATAAGTGAAATTTCTCAAAAAATTGCCCATCACAATGACAAAATGTTTTGGACAAAAAATTAAGAGTATAAAGGGGAACATTTGATTATGTAAAAAAAAATTGCCCTTTACCATCGGTGGGGCAGGGACGGGGAGCAATTTTAAAATCTTAAATGGAAACTCAATTTTATTGCAGATTCGGATTCTACGGTAAAAAACGCAACATTTTTACTTAAATTATTTTTTTTTTATTTATCTTAGTCGGCGCTGCAAACGGAGAAAAAAGTTATCGCAAGCTTTATTTTTTCTGGGATTACAGCGTCACCTACGATGATTAAAAAAATGTTATATGTAAAACTTATGTATTTTTTTCGCGTAATTTAAATCTGCATTAAAAAGTGGAGGTTTTCGTTTTAAAATATAATGTTTCCCCTTCTTAAGGTGGGCGACTTTAAATTTCCCAGATGGACCTTTACTTTTTGCTGACGATTGCTCGAAAAAAATACATCAATTTTACTAATAACATTTTTTTGTAATCATCGTAAATGGCGCTTTAATCGTGCAAAAAACAAATCTGGCGATATAATTTTTCTACGGTTACAAATATTTAATAAAAGTTATGTATTTCCATCGTAGAATCCAAATTTGCAAATAAAAAATTGGAGTTTCCATTTAAGATCTAGGAGTTGCCCATTTCTTTCTCCTCGCACCCCTAGGAGTGGAAGTCAAAAAATAAAATTTAAGTAATACAAGTAGATCTACAATGTAAAAAATTATTTGTTACCAAATGTATTCTTCTTCTGCTTGTCCTTACGTCTCTTTTTTTTGCCCCTTCAACAATCCTCCAACGCGTCTTTGGCGGCCCACTTCAGTAGTTCACACCTAATTTTTTCAAGGTTTTCGTTTCTCCACCTTAGTCTGTGCGGTCCCTTCCGTCTTTTTCTCCCATATTTGAATGTAGCTGTTTAATGGTCATGCTGTGCTTTTTTCTCTGCACGTCGCCCAAACATCTTATTCTCATAACATTGATAATTTTTACTATTGTCTATAATTAGTTCCTCGAGTACAAAGTTCATTCTTACTCTATACCCATTTGATGTTCATATAAGGCCATATATCGTTTTTGGTACTCTTCTTTCCAGTCGTTATAGCATTTGTTTTTGCTTCTGACCAGCACTCACTTCCATATCTTGCTAACTGCAGTTTTATATATTTTTAGTTTTGTCTGTATTGGATGTAAAGTTTGGACTTTGCTATGGATCTGTTTCCCTGAGCGATAATTTCGTGTTTCCACCATTACATCGTCGTTCTTGTCAATAATGGACCCAAAGTACTTCAAAGAGTACATCTTTTCAAACTTTCACCTTTGTATTGCCATAAGTAAAAGATTTGTATTTTTTTGTGACATTTTACTGCTTTTATTAAATTTGTATCTAAAATATATTTCGGCTTGCGCCATTGTCGAAGGCTTGCATTGTCATGTTTCGTTTATTTTTTTCTCTTGCTGTTGCCACTATTTTTTCTTCCTTCATTGACCAATAATCTTATTTTGCATGTTTCCTCCTTTGGTAGCTGGCCCGTCCATTTCACTGTTGCCATGCCTCTTCCGATTTTCATAGCAAACTCCTTACTTTACTATTTCTTATTGCTTACTCGAGTGATAGATTGAAAAGGATCGGTAAAGTACCATCTCTCTGGCGTAGTCCTGTTGTTTTGTTGAGTGGTTGTGACAGTGATTTCTCTACTGGCTTGTTGAATCACGGGTGGTCGTTTATATCATTCTCTGGAGTTTTGGTAATACTCCCAGGTATTGCATAACGTCCATCCAGTATGTTTATTTAAAGACCACGTACATCTGTTGTACAGGCACGTCACACTCCCAGCATTTCTGCCTGATGTTGAATGTTTGGTTTACCGTAGACTTATATAATCTGAATTTACATTGGTATTGTTCTAACATCTCGTGAGCGTATGGGACGAGTCTATACAATACCACGTTGGACAGGATTTTTTTATGCCGCATTTAGTAGGCGTGATTCCCCTATAATTTTTACACTTTGCCTTGACTCCATTTTTGGGAATGGCGATAATAATAACTGCAATCAATTCCTGCAGCATTTTGTCTTTCGCATTTGTTTAGAAATTGGTACAAAATGGGATAGATTGCTTTTGGGTAATGCTGGTATCGTAAATTTTATTTAAGAGATTTCGAAGAACATCAATTAGGTTTTTATCAATGGATCTGATCAATAGCTATTTTGGGCTTCATGCTTTTTATAGTGTGCTCTAATAGTCTAGTTTATGTTTTATTAAATTTGGTTGTTGTTCTTTCATTACTATTTGTCTTATTATTTCCATTTTTCTTCAAATTGTCGCTCTTAGTTTTTTTTTAGAAATCAGTTTATTATTTTAGTGCACAACGAAGGTTCTGGAAAATGCTCAAGAATAGGAAAAAGCCTATAAACAAATTTATACAAACTAAAAGAATTGACATACTGACATGGGAAAACCACTTTAAACAACTTTATAGTGCCCCAGAGACACCAAACATAGGGAACTACAAAAAACCTCATCAAGAGGATATACAGAGGATAAAGAGGATATACAGGAAGAAATCAAGAAGCTAAAGAACAGAAAGGCACCAGGAGCAGACAACATTAGCAACGAACTCCTAAAATACGCCGGCCCTGAAATCGTAACAAAGATGACGACATTATATGAAAATATCCTTGATACATCAGAAATACCCAACGATTTGCATGAATGCGTTAAAATTCCCATCTTTAAAAAGGGCCAAACAACTATACCAAAGAACTATAGAGGCATAACTCTTTTAAATTTAAGCATGAAGCTCCTCACTCACATCTTGAAACGTAATCTCGAGGCACAAATCCAAAATAGAGAAGAACACCAGGGTTTCGGACGAAACAGATCTACCACAGATGCCTTATTCATCAAAGAAAAAGCAATCGAATACAACGTGCCAGAATATCTATGTTTTGTTGACCTTACCAAGGCATTTGACAAAGTTCATCTGACTGATGTTATCGACTTACTAAAAGAGAGAAAAACACATGACAATATCGTTAAAGTTATACACAACCTAATTACCGGCAACCACACAAAAATTAAAGCAGGAGACAGTTACACGAAAAACATAAGAATACCAGGGGGAATCAGACAGGAAGATAGTCTCAGCCCATTTCTGTTCAACCCACTGACGAACAAAATTATAAAAGAAGTGTCAGCGATGGGTCTCGACTATCGAATGGGCCGAAAGAAAATCAGGATAATATGGTAGGCCGACGACGCAGTTATCTTCGCAGAAACAGAGAATGATCTTTAGTGACAAATTATATTTAACAGCAGCAACACTAAACATGAACATATCAGTAGAGAAATCAAAGTGCACGATCCTAACCGGAGAACCCATAAGATATAAGCTCGTAGTCCAAGATTAACCTATTGTGCAAGTATCCAAGTTTAAGTAGGTAGGCATTGATATATCAGATCACCATGATCCAATAATTAATCTGAGAAGTCAGATTAACAAGGCAACTGCAATAGCAGGATGCTTACGACAGGTGGTATTGGCAAATAAATATATGCATATCGACAGCAAGGTCAAGATCTACAAGACCTGCGTTGGGCCAATAATGACCTACGGTATTGAAGTTTGAGAAGAGACAACTAAAACAAAAAGCATATTGCGTGTATCATAAATAAAAACCCCGAGAAACATACTCGGAAAGACAAAAAGAGACCAAGTCAGAAACAAGGATATAAGAAAGAAATGTTAGGTGCAGGACGTGGTAAGATGTGGGCGGCAAAGGAAACGACAATGGCATGCTTATGTAGCCCGAATGACAGAAGATCGACTACCGCGGATAACATTCCAGAGCAGACCAGCGGGCAATTGACCCACAGGAAGACCACCGAAGAGGTGCAAGGACAGTTGGCAATCGACATCCTAAGAGATCCTAAGGCGCTCCAATTAACAGATGAAAAGATCTAATTAAAGTAGAAGAAGAAGAAGAAGCCTGTAAATGTGTATTTTTCTTGTATTTCATACATTTTCTTGTTGAATTTTTACCTTTCTCCATATAGACTTTCTCCGAAGTATCTTTTGTTAGATTTATTTAGTTACTCAATACCAAAATCCGCGAGTATTAGCTCAAAACTGTGAACAAATTTACCAACCTTCTTTGTCTTCTTCATTTTGCTATAATATGCCTTTGTACATATTTTTTGAATAATTAAGTTTTTCGTCGAACTCGATCGAAGCCCATTTTTCGTATTCCGCTAGATGTCAAAAATATGCATTGAAAAAAAATTTCCGTAGACGGTTTTAACCATCTTATAGGAATAAGTTTTACACTCTAAATAACCGAATAATTTTAATAAAGTTTTGACCCCTATTTAGGATTGTTGTGAAGTGACCGTCGATCGTAGATCTTGAGACTATGATTTTTTACTTTTATAAAACAAAAATTAATGAAATATAATTATGATTTTTTATCAAAAGTAACGGATATGTCTCAAATACGTAAGTGAAAGTGGAATGGGTAACCACACCACTATTTTTATTTTTTAAATTAAGTTTATACTTTTCGAGATATTGTCTTTTCTTGTTTTTAACCTTTTTATTTAGATTTCAAGGTTGTTATTTTTATCGTTTCAGGAAGATAAACATTACAACAAATATTTTTATTGATAACTGCTACAAAATAGAAAAATGCACTTAAAGATAACAAATAACCTTGACTTTTCGACATATTCGTAATTGTTTTGATTAAAATAAATAAATCAACGCCTATAATACCCTCCTTGATGTCCCCCTAAAAACCCACCACCAATATTACCTCCTTCATGATAACCGCCTTCATATTGTCCTGCCCCATCTGGTACGAAGCACCCGTGACATTGCTGATATGAAGATTGATCAAAATTATAGTCACATTGGTTACAATCTTGTCTTACAGTTGTACAAACTTGTCGCTCACAAACTCTTCTCACCCAGTATTTACGTCTGTAACAAGTCTGAACCCTACATGGGTTGTATAATACTGGTACCTGGACGGGATACGGAACGGCGACTTTTTGAGGGTATGGTACAGGCACTGGAATTAATCTTGGTGGTAACACAATTATTCGTGCAGTTACAGTTGTTGGAGCTAGTGTAGGTGATGTAGGAATTGTGACTGAATTTTTTTTAACCCCTAAATTTAAATGATTAGTATTGTGATTGGTAATATGTACAGGTATATGAATTTTGTTTTCGTTTTGAATTTCGTTTTTTATATCAAGTCTAGTTGGTACATCTACCACCACTTTTACATCATTTTGAACGGCCGAATTTGAAGGTACATTATTTACGGGTGGTTGTACATTGGGTGGTCTCGTCGATTTTACGCACGGTTTGCAACAGCGCCACACAACTTTTGAGCAGCAGGTTGTGTTGCAAGAGTCATCAGCTGCGGCTGTAACAACTAGTATAAGAAAAATAAGCAGCTTCTAAAAAATAATATAAAAATTAAATTAAACATATTAATTTGTAAAATTACTTTAACTTACCATTGTTTGCTAACACTGCACATGAATGAATAATTGAAATCGGGTATAGAGAATTTATTGAGTAAAATCAAGGACTTCCAAATGTTTATTTCTTCATTTTTGCATTGATAAAGCAAAGGTTAACGAAACATTTGAAACATATTATACAAAGTTACAAAATAATTTGCAATAATTGTAATGAATACTACAAATATTATCAACCTATGTCATAAAATAGAATTAGGAAGTACTCAAAAAAATGTCTTTTCCTTTTAATTTCTTAATTTCCAGGGGAGCGAGGAAGGGAGGTTACTTTAAAATCTTAAATAAAAACCCTAATTTTTATTGCTAGTGTTTCAAATTCTACGGTAAAAAAATACATAACTTTTACTTGAAAATCTTTTTTTAAATCATCTCAGTTGGCGCTGTAATCGCAGGAAAAGTGTATAGCAAGATTTGGTATTTCTGCGATTACATCCTCTCCTACGTTGATTACAAAAAAAATTTATTGGTACACTTTATGTATTTACATATTTATAATAATCTTTAATCGTCTTGAAAATATAAAGTTGCCCCTCATCCTACCCAACAAGAGGCTAACTTTTTATTTTTAAACGAAAACCGCCACTTTTTATTGCAGATTAAAAAAAAATACATAAAGTGTACCTCAACGGTCTAGGCATCCGGCTGCTGAGTGCAAGATCGTGGGTTCGCACCCTACAGCAGGCAAAACATTTATTTAAATATTTAAATACCCAACACTGCCCCAACTCCCCAACACGCCTTGCTAGCGTGAGTCATGGCTAAGACCTTCTCTGGTCCGGAGTTAGATGAGAAATCATGTAACTCGGAATGTTCGGAATCCACGCTAAACTGTAAGTCCACCTGTAATGTAAGTTGCCAGCTTTACAGGCAGAGAAAAGGCTAAACAACAGCAGTGGTGTGAACAAGGCTGCATATGATGACATAAATTTTACCAAGAACATTACAATAACATCGTAGGTAACGCTGTAATCCCATAAAAAAGAAATCTTGCGATAGTTTCCTTCTGCGATTACAGCGCCAACTAAGATAAATATAAAAAAAAGTTTTAAGTAAAAGTTATGTATTCTTTATCGTAGAATCCGAATCGGCAATAAAAAAATTATGGTTTTCATTAAAGATTTTAGATTTAAGTAGGAACTCATTTTCATTAATGATTTTTTTCTGTCATCTTCCCTAAGAAGGTTGGCAACCATCATGGCAATTTGTACTTTTAATATCGCAGGTAGAAATAAGTCGGTGGAACTATAGGTAAACCATTTTCTTGAGTTTTTCAACCAGAATATAAGTCTTCTTTCCTGGTTACTCCGTCCCTGTATCTTGCTTTGTACCATCCCCTGCAGAAATCATTCGCGTGACCCAAGTAATAACGCTTCCTGATCTTTTTTCATTCTTATTATTACCTCTTCATTACTTACCTTTTTCACCCAGTTTATTCTTAGGATCCTTTTTTTATAAGTCAACTCAAATGCATCCATTTTATACATTATGTTTTTTTCTTTAACGTCCACACTTCCATTCCATAAAACAGGACTGAGAACACATAACATATCAACAATCTAATCTTAAGATTCAAACTCAAGTCGTTAGTGCAAAACACTTCTCTTTTTATGTTAAACAAACTTTTTGCAAATAATTTCAAAAATTTTATGAAAAAACATATCAGTACAAAATTGTTAAGAATTAAATTTTGAACAAAGTTAGTTCATATCGTTTTTTTAATATTTTTCATTTAAAAAACTTTTCCTTGTTCGTTGCTAAGCAACATTTTTACTGAAATTATTCCTAACAAGTAGCAGTCATTACAATCACTGACAATTAATGAAATATGGTTATATAACATTTAAAAGTGACAGATGTCACTATCGGAGTTATTACCAACATACAATTCAACAAAATAAAACTGCAAAAACATACTGCCAACCTTATTAGCTGTTAATTATTGAAATATACTTATGGTTTCTGTCAAAAATAATGGTTGGCATAAATACGTAAATGAAACTTGTGTGGAGACCACAACACCATTTTTTATGTACTTTTTATCCTTTTGCTGGCATTCAATAAGGATTGAATCAAAATGTAATCCTTAAAATATAAACCAAACCAGTCTGGAATCCCTATAACGATATTTCTGTTGTGTCTGTGTCATATATTGTGTTGATTTTTAAATTTTATGTATTGGTAGTTGTGTGGCTTTTGATTTTCAGAAGACGCAATTATATTTTATGGTATTGATGTGAGTGCAGGCAGTAAAAATGTAGTTATTGGAGTAGTATTGTGGGGTGGGCAGCAGCAGGAAAACACGACGGCGCCATATAATCTGTTGAGTTCGAGTTGTGTAACAGTTATAATGGGCCAGGACCGATGGTCCGTAAACTTTCAATATTATTCTTCTCCCTCGGGCCTAATGACTTTCCTTTCGCAGTTTAATTGCGACGACTGTAATTATGCACTCCCATGTAATTCAGCAGCTTGTTGAAAAGTTTAAATTACTTTATATGTGGAGAGATGTGGTAAATGTGGACTCTTCTTGCTCTCCATCGACTACTCTATATTACCCGCAATTATTGCTGTGCTACTCTACAAGAATCATAAACGTTTACATTCTGCTAACACTCGTATGGAATAATTAATAAAGCACAAGGAGCTTTACATATTTTTAGAGGCAATAAAATCAGGCAGAAATGTTTGTTTGGGGGAGTTGTAGGGGTATCTTATCAATGTAGAGATATTTATTTTGTTCAGCTTTTGTTCTCAAAAGCCAGTGTTTTCATCTCTTTTCGGTTGCTCTGTGTAGCGTTCGATTGTCTGTTGGAATCGCTTCAAATTGCTTTTTCCGACCGCTTCCATAATGAAGCGGGCCACTCTCCCAGGTTATTTCGAGGAATATTGATGTTCTGCCCCACATGCCCGCATCCACCCATTCAGTAATTTCACGTCTGCACGCGGATTTTTTTATGTTTTACAACGATGCTCACTTTTTGGCACAAACACAGACGGGGGATGAATATTTCAATATTTCATAGTTCCAATTTAATTCGCTAAGCATACATCTGAACTAAAATTGACTCTCGCCCGCATTGCAAACGACGAGTCACATTTTTTTTATGTTTTGCATCCTGATTTATGTTCTGCAAATGCAAAATTTACATTGCCAGGAAGCCTGTATGATTTATTACTTTGCGAATCATATCAACATGCATCGATTAACATTCTTTTAAGAATTTATTTCGTTGGGGTAGATTGCAATTTGCTTTATGATGTTTTGTTTGGTAGTGTCACATGCAAATATAGTGCTGGGTGTTTAATCAGCTTTAGCGAGAAAAAATATTTTTTAAGATAAATATAAACAGGCAGAATTAAAACTCGTTCGTTTAATGCAAATATTTGAACATATGCAAACAAGGGTGAAATAAAAGAGACGCACGAGTTAAATACGACATGCTGACACATGAAATAAACTTTCCTTCGACACTAAAAGCGAAATTTCTGCTGTTTTACGCAAATAACATTTTTATAACGCTCTGCAAACAAAGCAATTAAAAAAAATGTGATAATGAGTCTTGGTGTGACGTTATTAATGACAACAGGCTTTGTCTTGTGTTTATTTAGGTTGAGCTTTACACCTCAATAAATATTCCTCCCGCTAGCTGCGCGTATTGATGCAAATATTTACTATTAATTAACCCTGCAACGAGCAAACATTGCTGTTATTAGTTGTCCTTGTTAAACATCGAAATGATTTCCAGCAGTTAAAATTTAAATGATGCAGGATGTGAAGCTGCAAAACTTCTACACTCATCTCCTGCACGGCCTGCAAGCCTTGCAGCTCTCAATGGCCACTTGTGGCTACCCTTCGCACTTCACATGCACCTCATACCACCAACACACTCCTCCCACCGTACCATGCAACGAGCAAGTGCTTCTCGAGGGTCATCTGCAATCAGCTTGTTGAGCAAGACCTGCACGCCACTCCATACATCGAGCGACCTAGCTTTTAACAAATCTAATAAATTCCACATGCAAAAAATATACATTTGAAACATTTTCGTCCAACCCTCTCTCACATCCACTTCTTTACAAAAACTTTTAATAAAAAGTATTTCATAAATTATTTCCTAAACTTTTGCCAACTCTTTAATACTTAATTCTTTACAAAAATTTTATTTTTCAACTTTATTTTATATGACGATATTTTATGTTTTTGTTAGATTTCCCAATAGATTAAGTTAAGGAAAGTATAGCTTTTACAAGGACATATATAAACCTTTTGTATATTTTGGTTTGTTTATTTTGATCAGCGGTTCTCAATATTTTTAATTTTGGTAATACTAATTAACCACAAAAAGGCTCTTTGTTTACTCACAAAATATGACAAACAAAAAGGTGTAGATAATTTTTTAGTATTTTAAACCTTGTGTAAAAT
>JARJDX010091945.1:0-13130 GCA_030264735.1 Gymnusa sp. GC000175
ATTTTTTTGTCAACAGCACTACAGGGT
The DNA here is from genome assembly GCA_030264735.1 of Gymnusa sp. GC000175. Classification (NCBI taxonomy): domain Eukaryota; kingdom Metazoa; phylum Arthropoda; class Insecta; order Coleoptera; family Staphylinidae; genus Gymnusa; species Gymnusa sp. GC000175. Next base: position 28 of record JARJDX010091945.1, read on the forward strand.
AGGATTTTTTTTATTAAATTTTTATAGCCATTATACTCTGTAATATAATTTTATAGCGTATATAACCTTTAAATTACCTTTGTAAGTAATAAAAATTCAAGTACTTTTTTTAACCTCGTGTCTTAATTTTATGTCAACAATTTCAGTGTTTTCCCGGATCAGAAAGCACTCTTAAATTATCTTCTTCCTAATATTGTATGTGTGATTCACCCTCCATGTGTGTAATTAATCTAATTAAGTTTCTTTACTAATTAGACAGACGTTATTTTTTAGGTTATTGCATGGCATTAAATGGTTAGTATTTTTGTAAAGGTATGCATTTCCAAATTTTTATCTAACTTAAATTTGTAATTTGTTAGCTTCTTGTATAATTTTAACATTTGCTGTCTGCTTAAAACACTAACCATTTTATTGTTGTGGCTTGCTAGCTGAACTAATAAATGGTTAATTACTTTCATTTACAAAGTAAATTAAAGTATTGTAATCGCGACAAAATTTAAAATCGAGATTTTTGCGGAAATATCCGTTTTCGACCTCCCTCATTCAGAAAAAGTTGATTTTGAAGTGGTGTCTGTCTGTCTGTCTGTCTGTCTGTGCGTCTGTCTGTGTGTCTGTCTGTCTGTGTCCTCTCTACAGCCCAGACGGCTAAACTGATCGTCCTAAAAATTCATATTTAAGCTTTTAACAAAAATTGGGAGGTCCCAGTTACTTTTGGCTAAAATCCAAAAATAGAAAGTCGTAGTTTATTTATGAGGTTTTTAGGTTTTTTGCAAATATTTTAAAATCTATTGAGTTTATGATAAAAACATAAGAGTACAAAAGTGTGTAAAAATAAATTTTACACAAGTTTTGTTCTTATCATTTTTTCAAAATTTAACATTTTAAGAACTAATTGTTTTCAGTTGCTATGCAACATTGTCAGTGTAATTATTCATACTCATATCAAGTTGCAGAGACGTAATGTCATTTGATCAGCTGACAATAAATGAAATAGGGTTAACTACCCGTCAAAAGTGATAGACGTCAATAATTGAATTATTATTGCCAACATACATTTCAATTGCATCTCTAAATATGATCGTTAACCCAAAACATATCTCAAATGAGTAAATGAAAGCCGTGTGGTGACCACATCTTCATTTTTATTTAAACTACGATGATTTTGGTTTTATTTAAGAAACTTTTATCAAAATGTAATTATGATTTTGATCTAAATTAATTTTTGTCAAATTCAAGAAAATTTTACCGAAATTTACATGATTTTGGTTCAAATTGAGATAAATTTTATTACATTTTAGCGATTTTCATGAAAAGTTAGATGATTTTGGTCAATTTTTTTTATTTTTAACAAAAATTTTGTCAAATTTGATTAATTTTCGTTAAAATTTAGATGATTTTGGTTTAAATTGAGATAAATTTTTTCAAATTTCAGCAATTTTCGTTAATATTTAAATAATTTTAGTCAAATTGCGACATTTTTTTTAATTATAAAAATTTTTTGTCAAATTTAATCAATTTTTAATAAAACTTCGATAGTTTTGGTTTAAATTACGATGATTTTGGTCACAGTGTTAAATTTTTTATCAAAATTTTGATGATTTTAGTTAAATTAAGGCCACCTGTATAATTTTTGTCAAATTTAAGATGCGTTTATCGAAATTACTGATTTTGGTTCAAATTTTGTAACATTTTAGCGATGTTCGTCAAAAGTTTTATGATTTTGGTCAATTTTTTTCATTTTAACAAAAATTTCGTCAAATTTAATAAGTTATCGTTAAAATTTAGCTGATTTTGGTTTTAATTGAGATATATTTTGTCAAATTTAAACAATTTTCTTTAAAATTTAGATAATTTTGGTCACATTTAAAATTTTGTATCAAAATTTGGATGATTTTAGTTAAATTAAGGCCACCTGCATGATTTTTGTCAAATTTAAGATGATCTTTTAAAAATTTAATAGTTTTGAGATAAATTTAAGATAAGATTTGGTAAATTCAAGCAGTTTTGTCAAAATTGTGACGATTTCGGTTTAAATTATGATGATTTTGACTGATTTTACAAAAATAATTAAAATTTACATAATTTTTGTTTAAATTAAGATAAACTTTGTCAAGTTTGATCAATTTTCGCCAACATTTAAAGATTTTTGGTTTAAACTTCAATGAATTTGGTCAAATTTAAGAAAATTTATATGATTTTGGTTATATTGGGGCCATTTTAGTTAAAATTAAGGTGCATTGTGTCAAAATTTGAATTTTTTAATTTTGCTAAAATAAATGATACTTTTATCAAAGTATATATTATTTTGCCAATTTGAGGAACTTTTGATATGAATTTTTATTAAATTACGATTTTCGTAAAAATTTAGATAATTTTGGTTTACATTACGATAACGTTCATTAAGTTTAAGAAACTTTCATTAAAATTTACATGATCTTGGTTAAACTAGAGAAGAATGTGATCAAATTTGAGAACTTCTCGGTAAAATTTAGATAATTTTAAATTTTATTCAAGTTTAAGAAAGTATAAAATAATTTTGTCAAGTTTTCGTTTAAATGGCGATAATTTTGTATAAATTAGATCAAAATTCAAATGATTTCAGTCAAAATTGAGTAAATTTTCAACTCAAAACCAGTAATCGAGACATAAAATAATTCAAACCTGAAACAATAAAAATATTTCATAAAATTATAAAAATATTTATTGGTAAAAATCTTAGTTATGGTATCCCCTCTGGCTATTATCTATTCATATTTAAAACATAATTTTGCGTAGACGACAAAAACCTAAATCGATTCACTGTCGTATCTAACACCTTAATAACTTCCTAAAAGAATTTACGAGATTAAAAAATTAAAGCTTTTTTTTCTATTATTATTTATTAATTCAGGAATCCAGTTTGCTGGCGTCTTTTTAAATACCAAAGACCTCTTATTACCCATTATCATTATAGTAAAAAAAGAGATCTAACATATGGTACATTTAATAACTAATAATTTATTCAAATCAATTGCAAAAATATTTATTTCGATTAATAAATCAATAAATAAAAAATATGTAAGCAATAATGTTGTAAAAACATATAATTAAATTATTTTTTTATATTTTACAGTACATTTTAAAATATGATTTAATTAAAGTATCGAAAGATAGGAGGAGATATAATCTATATATTTAATTTAAGAATAAGTTCTGATCATGCATTAAAATAATGTAAAAAATTAAAAAGCAAGACAAGAATTTAATTCAGTATCAATGTATGTTTCAAAAATGGGTGTGGTAATGATAATGTTTGTATACATAAAATTAAAAACTTTATAGACGTATATTTTTAAAGAACTTGTTAGCAATGAAAGTGCAAGTGGCAATTAAATTCGAAAAAAAAACCGAGTGCAATGTTTGAAATAAATTTAGAGGTAAATGCATACAATGCCGATGCAAAGACAGGTAAAGGAGTTTAATAACTAAATTATTGCCACAAAAAATCAAAATTGTTGTATGAAATTATAAGATTCAATGCAGGTCTTTAAAATACATATTTTATTGCTTAATTTCTTATTTTAGTAGTAAAAAAATTGTCTGCTTATTTTATTGGTGCAATTGTTTTTTTTTAAACTTACATTTACATTAGGTAGTGGTAGTATCACAATGGTTACTGGTAATTTGATAATTACCAAAATAATTAAGTTATAAAATAATTAAAAAGCACACAAAATTTATAACAAATAATATAATAATCGTCAAGCTTTGGTCAGTACCATTATGAAATATTCTTACCATTGTCAGGGCCGGATTTGGGCCGATTGGAGCCGTCCCAATCGGGCCACGCGCTTGAAGGGGCCCCGCCGCACAACAAAAGGTATATATTTGAAAATAGTACCCGTTACAAAAATAAATTATTTTATTCAATAAAATGTAGTTGTTTTTATATTTGGTACAGATTTTTTAATCTACCTTGTGGTTCATGACTTTTGATTCTTATAATTGGATTTTGGATTTTCTTTTAAATAAATATTTAAAATCTCTTTTCAATATGTAAATTCTAACTGTAAATTAATTTTGTTATTTGAAGTTTGAGGGGCCCCGCAAAAAAATCCAATCGGGCGTCGCACTTACTGGATCCGGCCCTGACCATTGTTAGAGGCTAGTCGCTAACGTCAATCAAATACTCTACAATCGTGAATCGTCTAGCTCAGCGCTGTCCAACTGGAAGCCCGCGGGCCGCATCCGGCCCGCGGAAGGGTTTTTCTGGCCCGCGAACAAAATCAAGTTATAAATTTAGAAATGTAATAATTAAGATTAAATTAACAAAATGTACCTTTTATTGTCCAAAAATAATTTTTTTTGAGTTTTCAATTAGTTATTCTTTTTCTTGTGGCCCTCGAAAGAATTTCAAATGAAAAAATGGCCCGCGTGTCTATAGAAGTTGGACAGCACTGGTCTAGCTCTATCTTGTATCAGTTTAGTGATTGTCACGCCTATGCCAGACTTCATACTCTCTACTACTTTCAAGTAATGTCGTCGTCGTAAATTGAAAAGTTTATAACAAACTTTTTCAATCAACGGTAATATTTAGTTGTCACCGTTGCACGTAATTGTCATGTTTGTAAATTGTCAAATGATCTCAACATCGTTAGAGTTGTCATGATGCCTGTGTCAGTTTTTATTTATTCTGCTTTCATCAGCTATCATTTGTTCTCTCGTTATCCTCACGTTTTTATCAGTCAAATGTTTAGGTAATATCTTCATTGAATTTGCAATGGTTTTAAATGGCTAGCTTACATTTTATCTGCCTAGGCGTAGTACCAAATCGTACGCCAGATGGACTATCGCTTGACTTTTTCGCGGATTTATTATATTTATCAATGGGTACTGAAAATTATTAATAACAAGCGGTAAATTCATTAAATTTAACATAATGACTAGTAATATTGGTAATCTTACTTAACCTCCAATAATTATTAATTAATGTTTCTCAGATTATCGAAAGAACAAACCGATATAAAGATTTCTGACCTGACTAACCTAATCTATCCCGGCAAAAATTTAAGTAAAATGTTAAAAATTTGAGTAAAAGCGTCAAAAAATTGACATAATTAATTAAAATATTGGAATAAATGGTCAAAAATCGTAAAAAAAAGAAATAAAAATTGCTACTAAAAACTTTTTTTGGATAATTACAGTACTTTATCTATGATAATATAATTAAAGGGAAAAAATGTCAATAACTATATCAAAAATTTGTATAAAAATGTGAAAAGTGTTAATAAATGTCAAATACAGCAATAAAAATGTCAAAAATTGATATTTTAATTGTCAAAAATCTTAAAAAACTAAAATTCTTAAGAACCTGAATAAAAATGTCAAAAGCTGGAAAAGATGAAAAGTTAGAAAAAAAAAAGTAAAAAATGAGAAACACAAAACAAAATCTAAAGAATAATGTCATAAAGCGAATGAAAATATTAAAAACGCAAATAAATGTATAAAAACAAAGATGGAGGTGTGATCACCATCACCACATGACATTTATTTAAGAATTTTAGACATATCTGTCAAATTTTATAGTAACATAACCCACAACATAACCATTTATATTAATTAACTAGCTGATTAGAATGAAATTTATTTTGTTGAAATATATGATGGCAATAATCTTACTAACAATGTGTATGTTGTACAATGAGTGAAATTTTGAAAAAATCAGTGAAACAAAATTTGTAGCAAATTTAATTTTAAACACATTTGTATTCTATGCTTTCATAAACCTAATAGTTTTTGAAATATTGGCAAAAAAACGAAAAACTTAACCAATAAACTTCTCTATAGACACTTTTCGCTCTTGATTAACACAAAACTCGTAACTAAAATGGCGTTTATAAAACTTGTTGCATATTATAAACGCGAAAGTTTAGATGCTTGTTACTCGATAACGGATATGAATGGAACTTGGTGGATAGATAGCAGCAGATAGCAGATAGCAGATAGATAATCTATGATCTATTTCTATGTCGTGGATTAACACATAACCTACATGTATGTAAATTGGCATATGGCATAAACCCTAAAGAAGAGTTGATCATAAATCTCGCTAAAATTCATGTTATAAACGTTATTAAATTTTGATGTCAAAACTGTCAAAACCACAAAATTAAGGTGGCATGCTATGAGCGCCATCTTCTGAGAAAATATAAGAAATATAATGGTTGTAAATATCCTGGAAAAATGAATAGTTCCTTAGGGAATAACTGGGTTATATTGTGGTTGCGGATATCCGTGCAACGCCGGGTAAAACAGCTAGTCACAAATAAATACATAAATCTGAATAAATATATCAAATAGGTAAAAAAATTAAAAGTTTAAATAAAATGTCAAAACCCTTAGATCACTTTGAAATGTGTGTTAATCTCTTATTAAATATTAAAATTTCAAAGTAACATATGGTTTAAGAAAAGTTGCAGACATAGTATTTTAAGAGACTCTTAAAATACTGTGTCTTTTATTGTTAAAACATACGATAGAAATAATTTTACATCAACAAACAATTTTTCATGGGAAAACTCAAAAAGGAATATTTCCGCAAACATTTTGATTTCAAAGAAAATCCCAGTTATAATATATTCTTTTATACTTACATTCAGCCCACAAAAATTGTTTACGAAAATAACTATGAAAATTGAAAAATAAAGTCACACAAATGCTTCAATTAAAAATTAAACAAAAGCACAAGCTAAATAACGAGTACTAAAGATGGCGCTGCAGATGAAAATGTCAGAAATACCAACTTAATTGTCGAATAGTAAAATTGCCAAAATTTGAAAATTTCCTAGCAATACATTCGGTGGTATTTTTGATGCAATGATAACAACAAATTTATTTTAAAAGATTTTTCTATTTAGTTTTTTGTATACACCTGTTATTTTAATATTATAAAACCGTTAAAACATAAAACAAAAATCAAAGTACTGCTTGCGACTACGGGTAGTCGATTTCAGCCAAAAACTAATGTTAGAATTTATGGTACAAGCTTTAATATGAAGTTTCATTTCGATTACTTGAGCAAAGAGAATACATAGGACAACGCGCGAACTATACCAACAAGAAAATTTTCCGACTAGTGAGACTTCATTTCATGTAAGAGTAGGGTAAGTGGCGTAAAGCAAATTGCTCAGGTTTAGATATAAAAAATAGGAGTGAATACCATAACTGAGTGCTGATCGTAGCTCAGAAAATGATTGAGAAATCCAAAAGGATATGACTAGAAAAGACTAATCTTAAAGTTAATTAAATGTTAGATGAAAATTACTCAAGAGTATTGCCAACTATACAATGTGTGGCAGAAGTTTGGTTTAGATGTTTAGAATAAAAATCCAACTAAACTTTAGATAATTAAATAACACTTCTGGGATTTTTTGGTTATATTTATTAAACTGGAATTGATGACAATATTGAAACTTCTTCTAATGGGTCACAGGGATTTCAGTCAACCCAATATAATGTAACATCTTTAGAAATATTACTCCAATGGTTTAATTTAAACATAATTCAACTTACCCAAAACTCAATATTACATATCTGGGTTGTACCTAGATTTCAAGTTGCAAGCATACTCTTTCTTTTTAATCAACAATATAAATTAAGTCTCCAAAATAACCAATTTTGGTTAAATTATACAAATTAGGTTGATAAATAAAATAGCATTTATTAATTTATTTCTCTAGCCCAAATCGTTATGAAATTCAAAATAAAATAAATGAAACCCATTTGGACTGTATTAAAATAACAAACAAAAAAATCAATATATACACATATTTGTTACAAAATAGAATAACAAAGAACACATAGAGTATTTATTTATAATAAAATGATGATATGCATTATTATAATTATACCTGCACATCTCAATTATTACTTAATGGACATTTTTGTGTATAAAAAGTTACTACCTTAATTATATCAAAAACATTTCAAAAATAAAACGATTATAAGGCACAGAAAAACATTCGAAATATGTGAGGCACATTAGCAGACATATGAGGCACTTCAAAGTTTACATAATTTATGAAAAATAGTTTTAAGCTAGAATTTTTTTTTATAATTTGATACAAAAATGATTGATAATTTTTACATATAATTACTAATATTGCGCGTTTTCTTAATACTTGTGATTTTAATTATTTAAATAAATAATTTAAAGTATGAAGTTAATTACTTACATAACCTCACTTCTTAAATAAGCCCATTTTTTAAATTATTAAGCTAAAATATATATATATAAAAATCAAAAATAAATAATCTTTTGGATTAATTAAAATCTGAAGAAATTAATTATCAAAGTAATCTTTTTGCTTTGCATAAAATTGGGAAAAAATAATTATCAAAATCAGAAATTTTTCATTGCTTGAAATTGGGAAAAATTAATAAAGAACATAATCACAACTTTTTCATTACATAAAACATGACAAAATTAATCATAGACATAATTAGGTGTTCTGCATTCTCTAAAATCGGGAGAAATTAATTATTAATGTAATCATGATTTCCGCATTCCTAAAATTGGGAAGAATTACGCAATATAATCAGAACTTTTGCTATGAACAATCAAATCAGTTTTTGTAAATTTAATTTTTTACGAAAAATTATTTTGCAACATTTTTGAAAATTATTAATCTAATGTAGCGCCTTTCATTATTAAATAAATAAATTTCAATAATTAAGAAGTTAATTATTTACATAACCTCACTTTCTAAAAAAGTCCTCTTTAAACATTAAAATAAAATTTACATTGAATTCACACTACAATTTTTGCATTGCTCAAACTTCATAAGATAAATTAATTTATTTATATGCCTTTAGCATTCATAGGGTTGATAAATATTTTTTTTTACTTTGTAAATGAAATAATTTACTTTGTAAATAAATTTAATTATTTCATAAATGCAGTCATTTACTTGGTAAATAAAATTCTTTACTTTATAAAATGGCAACATTTACTTCATAAATAAAATTATTTACTTTGCAAATGAAATTATTTTTGTAAATATTTATGAGAAATAATTGACATTTTTGATAAAAATATTAAAAAAATTATGATAAAAAGCTAAAAATAATGAAAAGATATGCTATTAAAGGAAAATGTTTCCAAAAATGGAATTAAGAGAGATTCATAATGAACGTTTTCATTTCATTATAATTGACATGTATAAAAATGCATCTCAAATATTTGTGGAAGAGTACTTTGTTTTATTTAAAATTGTCATGATGATTGTGGAAAATATTTGCATTATTATGCAATAAAATATTATTTCCGTAATTTGAAGAAAGATAAAGGGAGAAAGATTTTGAACGCAATTTTTAATCGATTAATAGCTCAAAATGTACTGATCCAGTTCTATCAACTCTGCTGTGCTTAATATTTTTAGCCCATGCTTTGCATTCAATGTTGATCACGATTCCAGCTGAAAAATAAAAGTCAATGAAAATAAAAAATAAAATTTTAAGCACTTTAAGGCAGTGGTTTCTAAACTTTCTATTCCTGCGCCACCTTTTTTCATAAATTTTTTTTTTACACCATCAATTTGGATTAAATTTGTTATATTAAAACTTAAATTGAAGTTTTCATTATTATTTTGAAAAATAGCTAAAATTTAAACAAAAATCATCCAAATATTAACCAAAATCTAACCAATTTATGCAAATTCATATTAACTTTAGGGTAAATTGAGCTAATTTGAAAAAATTCATTTATATTTTTTAAAAATTGCTCAAATTTGATCCAAATAATTTAAAAATTTAAATGTCAAAGAAATTCGCTGAATTTGATTAAAAACGTCGCATTTTAAACAAAAATTTTCATAAAAAAAGTGCCCAAATTTGATAAAATTCATATAAATTTTACGTAAAACCTTATAATTTAAACAAAATCATTTATAATTTGAAAAAAATTGTCTAAATTTATTCAAAATCATTACAATTTAATCCAAAGTAATCCAAATCTTGACTAAACATGTTAAAATTTAACCTAAATTATTTCATTCAAATTCATGCAAATTTGAATAAAATTGCAATAATTAGATTAAATTTTACTGTGTTTAGTCAAAATTTAGATAATTTTGTTATAATTTGTTAGGATTTTGGTCATGTTTAATTAATTTTCCCAAAATCTTTGTAATTTTAATCAAAATTATCCAAATTTAGATGAAAATTGTTAAAATTTATTAAAATTACTGACCAAAATTATGATAAAAATCAATAAAAATTATTGTTTTATCCAAAATCATTTAAATTTTAACCAAAATTGCTCTCAAATTTTAGAAAATTATTATTTTTAAAATATGTAGGACCCAGAGTTTAGAAAACACTGCTTTAAGGCAATATCAGGTGAAGAATGTAATCAGAGTCCTGAATTTTCTATCCCAAGATAATAATAACATTCAACTTGTGATAACACCTTCAAAATAAAAAAATAACTAAAACTTACAAGTAGGTCTTACGAATTGCACAGCAATTAAAGGACTTAAATAACCTTCAGAATTTTCATAAGGATAATAATACCCGGGAAAACCTTGTACTTTCGGATAATATTTAATTGGCCCCAAATATTCAATATCAGCAGGGTTTTCACCCTCACAACTAATCCAAATGGTATCCCTCTCTTCAGGCTTTGCACTCCTTATGTGGTCTTTTAAAGTTTGTGGCATCGCTTCAGGTAAATCATTGGGGTCGTTATAAAATTCGGGAATCCACCCATAAATTCTGTTCAATTTTAGGAAAATGCACGGTGCGTTACGGTGATAATTGAAGAATTTATCGGGACTGCATTCTTCCCATAGACGAACGTCGAAATCACAAACTTGACCTCGTTTGGGGGGTTGAGTGTAACTACAACGTCTTATCGAGGCTGTGCCCTTTTCCGTTTTGCCAGGTGTGTAATATTCTGAAAATAATTTAATGATTTTTTTTTGCTTTTCCAAAATTTTTTTAATTATAAAATTAATTTGAGTTTTCACATAAATTTTATTTTATCACATTTAAGTCAACTTTTATATATTTGAAAAAAATTCTATGCATTATTTGTACTCGAGAAGCTTAAGTAACGGATTAGAGGTGATTGGGGTTGTAGAACTTTTTTATTATGTCAGAGGGATAACTAGGTTGTTTAAGTATTGGAAGATGCAAAATAATCAGAAATGAGTGATAACCACGTGACCTCGTACTTAGGCTACCCAAGTAACACTAGTTGGTAAAACTGTTAACCCAATCATTGGCACTATAGATTAAGGGTTTGTTAAAAACAAATCAAATGGACATAACACAATTTAAATCCATAGATAAAACGCAAATAAACTCTTCTATGAGTAACAATGAACGTTGATATGCCTCTAAATATGCAGTATGTCAAGTTGGCTAGATATGAAAAACTCTTTTAATATTAATTTTAAGAAAAAAAATTATTTATCATAAAAAGTTTTGCATAATCTAAAACTTAAAATTCAATCATTAGATATCAAAATAAACAGGTTTTTTTTTAAAAACTTTGAAATTTTAAATAGGAAACCCTCAATTTTAAGCCAACTTACCTAGACACCCTGCAAAAGGAGTATATAATTTTAAAAATTCATAAGTCCCATTTAAATTTATTTAAAATACTATTTTTCTTAGTTTTCTTACATGGAACATATATGTCCCAAAAGTATTATAGTCCGAGAGCCAGCGTTACAAAATCGTCGGTCATACTAACGACGTTAATATTTATTTTAGGCTAGTAGAAGACGTATGGTGACCGTGACCGTCAGCTGGTCCACTAGGTCGGACACTCGGGCGCAACAGCGCCATCATTGTTACAAACTAGACGATAAATTTTTTTATCCTAAGGAGACTGAAACTTTGTGAATTTTTTGTTTAAAAAAAGGCAATTAACTAATCAGCTGGTTCTCCTAAGAGACATTGCGCGTCAGCTGGGGAGGTAGTTTGGCCAAAGTAAAAAATAACTTTCAGGGGGTGGAACGAGGAAAATGAGATAATCTATGTGGGTGCGTAGTAAATGAAGCTTGATATCAGGAAGGTGCTTGGAGGTTCTGACAAAATAACCAAATGAGATTTGGATGGGAAGTGCCAAAGTGCAAAAAATCTGGGATGAAGGAGATCTTGTTGCATATATAAAAAGCGGATAAAAGGGTACACAGAGAATTATAGTGGTATAACTCTGATAAATACAGCCTACAAAATATATGCAAAGCTTCTTGACAAGAAGCTTGGTGAAGTAATGGAAACCCTAGGAATAGTTCCAGAGTTGCAGGCTGGATTTAAGAAGGGAAGAGGGATGAGCAAACACATGATAACTTAAACTATTTAGTCCAATCCCCTGGCATGGTGCTTGTGGACCTCAAAACGGCGTATGATTCGGTAGATAAAGGGTTGCTTATGTAATTTTTGAGAAAAAAATGAATATGAATATTAGAGAGCTATATAAGCAGTCATGAAATAGAGTGAAAAGGTGGGCTAAAAAGTTTAGGGTAAAACAGAACTGTCCACTTAGCCCATCATTATTCAACATTTTTACAATGAATCAAGAAGATGTCCTTCGCAAGAGACAGGCGGATGGGGTGGCCTATGCCGATAATGTGATAGTGCTAGCCAAGACTCATAAGGAAATGAAAGAGGTAAATAAAAGAATGGAAAGATACTTTACAAGAAGACGGTTACAAGTAAAAAAAAGTGGATAGTATTTAGAAAGTATGAGAGGAGTGGAAGGATGGAAGCTAAAATGGTAGGGAATAAAGATAAAACAAGTGAAAATGTTTAAGTATTCAGGATTTATATTTGAAAGTGTCAAAAAGTAGGCAACATGTGAGATGTGGATGTAAGAAAACATGGAATGTGTGATAAAAATGTTTTAAAGACAATTTTAAAGTGAAGATGGTAATTTTGAATGCATGCGTAAGAAGTATTTTGCTATATGGAGTAGAGGTTTGGGCGCAAAGAAAGAAAATGGAGGTGTGGTCACCACACGACTTTCATTTACTAATTTGAGATGTATTTTTAGTTAAGTATCCATGGTTATGAGTAAATTTAATTTGAGGATTTACAAATATAACTATGAATAA
>JARJDX010091954.1:0-18785 GCA_030264735.1 Gymnusa sp. GC000175
CTTGAAAAGTGGACTAGACGCGGCGCGCATAAATTGTCGCTACGTGTGTAGTGTGGATATCCTCCATATTTCATATTTTTGTTACTACCACATTCTTCCTAAGCACAGCAGAATACTTCATCTTACAATTGTATGATAAAAGTATAAAAATGGCAAATAAAATTATTGTGATTGCATTGGGCGGTATAAACCCAAAAATATAAAATAAAAAAGAAATTAATGTTTTGTAAATTAAAACAATTTCGGTAGCTTTTTTAATTTTTTTTGTCTCCATCCATTTCGTTAAGTTTAACCTTATTTTTTTTTACCCTAATTACATATCTTGAATTTCAAAAGCCTTATTTAACGCGCTCAAATCGCGATTATCTAAAGCGGGTCTTAAATCCGATCTGTTCATCAGTGATATGCACATGCGTAATGTTGACCAAATCGTTTCAGACATTTGCGATAAACCACCAGTGTTTCGTACATCTTTTCCTCTGGCTTGTTGGTTTAACGCTAATAAAAAATGTTCAGCAGCTTCTCTAAAATAATATTAATTTATAAGAAAATAACATATAAACTTAATTATTGAGCTCTTCATTGATGACCACAGGCAATTAACATGGCTCAAGATGTAGGCTAAACCGAAAGTAGGCGAGTGGTCACGACGAAGAGCTCAAAATTATATCGAAACAGGATTGAGGATTTTTAAAAGAGAATTCAACAAAAAAAACCCAAATCTTTTATCTTGCCGCGGGTTTTTTTCTTTCCATATCGCAAAAGCAGATCCATAGAGTATTCTGGAATATGCTTGTTGAATATAGAATTAAAATATTGACAAAAACCATTTAAATTTGGTGATATTGGTCAAATTTCAATGATTTTCATCAATATTTTGATAATTTTGGGGTTATGTACAATATACACGCTCTCATACTTATTAAAATATACAAATGGCGCCTTTAGGAGTCACAGGATTAAGAAATAAGAACCCTTGTGATGAATGATTGTCATGTTTCGCCTAATTTTTATCATAATGCGCGCGGTGGGTCTTCTCTTATGATGATTAGAATTCTATCTTAACCCCATTTTTAGATATAATTTTTCGAACTTTTACTTACTTATAAGCACTTAAATTTATACAAGTGATTCCAACATTATATCTAGCACGAATAAAACCTGGTTCTAAATTGAGTGCTCTATGATAAGCATCGACGGCTTCGGCCGGTTTTGCGCTATTTGCTAAAGTTGCACCCAACCTATTCCATAACCGAGCATCCTGAAATGATCAAATATTACATATTTGATTGACAGGGTCCAATTAAAAAAAATTACATCCTGTTTAACACTCAAGGCTGCTTTAAAACAATCAACAGCCTTATCATATTCTGACGACAGATTAAACAAAACTCCTAATCCACATTGTATTTCATAATCTACATCTTGTGGTCGTTGTTGAGCTGCTTTTATAAACATATCTTGTACAACCCTATGATCAGCACTAAATCACAAAAAAATAATTTATTAAATCCACTTAAAAACAAAATCCACGTAATTAAATTACTGTATATATCGGTATGTAAGATGACCCTAAAAAAACAGCGCCGGATTAAGCTACATCTGGGCCCTAGACATTTTTCTTTTTCCTAGCCTTATGTAGTAAAATTGACCAAAGTTACAAGATTTGATGATACTAATTGTATGTTTGATTGGTCTTTACTCTTAAAAACACGTGCTCTAGGCATTTGTCTCTTTTGTTTAGTTACTAGACAAGCGGGTCTACTAGACTCTAGTTTAAAGACTCGCCAGACTCAAACATAGGATTTCAAACCGTTAGAACCGTCAGTTTAGTTACGGTTATCGTTCCGAAAAAAATAATTTTTTTTTTTCGGTTCAAAGCCCTAATCAAAAATGATAAAAAAACATCTACACCATGATAACAAAAATTTGATACAAAATAAATTCCACAAGACAGTATAAATATGATAATCCGGATAATCCATCCATTACACAAAAAGTATGTTAAAAAACGTTTATAACTACCCGGGAATTTCCCTACTACCGGTAACATATAAATAGATAAAAGCGACAAATGTCAAGAACCCGCCCGCGTTTTTTGAGGCCCAGTAACGACCAACAGATTAGTATCCGACCCTGCTTATATCCATAAATGTATTTCAAAGGCATGAAATTTACGTTAAAAAATTACTTTTAGGTTGTCTTACACACTGATATATAAGATATATTAAAATCTAGATGATTGAAAATTAATTATGTTAAGTAAAAGCTCAACTAATTAATATTATTAAGCTGAAACCTAAAAGAAATCCGAATGGAATGAATTCTAAAAAAGCGTGGGATGATAATTGCGGACCCGAGCACCCAATGAACTTACGGATCAATTATACTTGCAACTTGCCCAGTTAAGTCAAAATTAGGTGGTACCAATCCTGCATATTGAGGGTTCTGCTTCATCCAAGACATCAACGCTTGACACGCTTGTCGGGGATAATTTTCATTTGTATAACTTACTGCTAAGGCCATTAAGGCTATGGTATTTTCAGGCTGTAATTCTACACAACGTTTTAAGGCACATATGGCGTTCGGATCCTGAAAAGATTTGAATTTAACATTAAAGAAATAATGGGCGATTCAAATTAATTTTTCCCGCCATAATTAAGGGGCGGAGTTTACGCTCATAATAGGAAAGCGTTGGTTCGGATCATAAATTGCGTAGCACATATAGCATAGACAAAAACTAAGTTTAAAGTATCGCTTAGCTTTAATCTTCTTTAGCAGGGATAGACAACTTTTTTCAATGTCAATTTTGGTTATATTTCTTTTGGTTTTAATTTTGCTCAAATTAAATTTAAATTAATTTGAATTTAGTTAAATCTACGTTATTTTTATCCAAATTTTGAGGATTTTATTTGAAATTGCAATGATCTTGGTCACATTTGGAGCACAAAATTAACGAGTAATAATCCCTAACGTGAAGGGCAGTGTAGCTCAGCGGTCTAGGCATACAGCTGCTGAGTGCAAGATCGTGGGTACGCGCCCCACAGCATGCAAAATATTTAAAAAAATGTCCAACACTGCCCCAATTTCCCAACCGGCTTTGCCAGTGTGGGGTTTCATGGCTAAAAACCTTTATTGGTACAGAGTTAGATGAGAAATCATGTAACTCCAGTGGTTCGGAATCCACGCCAAACTGTAGGTCCACCTGTAAGGTAAGTTGCCAGCATTACAGGCAGAGAAGAGGCTATGCGCAAGGAGTGGCGTCCTAAGCTGACGTCGACGAATCCCTAACGTGAGTTACCCACCCCAGGCCTATAGTATAGTAACCATCAATTTTATTGTGCACTAATTGTTTGAAAATAAATACCATATCAAAAAAAAATTTTTGTTGTTTAAAAACAGTTTCTAATTTTAAAAAATAAATATATAAAATTCATGCCTGTTCATTTTCAGCTTGAGAAGTTCCGAGCAATTGCCATGCTTCACTATTCTCCGGTTCTTTTTTTACAGCAGCTTCAAAGCATAAAACGGCACTTGGTAAATCACCTTTCTCAAGCATTTCTTTACCCCTACTTAAAGGATCAATTATATCAAACATTGGATTGTCTTCTGAAAACGTGTATTCCTTATATGTATCATAATAATCGTTAAATTCGGATATCCACGGATGATCTGTGGTGTCTTCATGTTCAGATAATTTTTTCCATTCATCTTGTAAACGATCCCAAAATTTTGTATTAAAACCATCTTCTATAATAAAAATTATTAATTTATTTTTTACTTTGAACCATCTAGGTTCTAGAGGAATGTAAGGCAATTCAAAATTTATTTTTCCCGCCACGATTATGGGCGGAGCTTACGCCCTAAATTGAAAAGCGACAGTTCAAAATTCAGCTATTTATCATTAATTGCATATAGTATCATAAATCGACTGCTTAGGTTAGTATACTACATTTGTTTATAACAAAGGCGTAAAGAGCGGCACGTGAACGGCGATAATGTTTGCTCATCAGCCCTTGAAGGCTGTGGCAAGTTAAACCGGATAGGTATCACCACGTCGACAACTAAACAAAGGTGCATCAGCGATAATGTGAGTGGTTGTCGGTAGTTGACATTTTTCCCTATACTAATAATCAAAGAGCTTCAAATGGTAACAAAATAAACTGAACGACCAACTTTATGCGTCCATCGACGCGGATAACGCGTTAACCATTGTTTATGCAGACTCCGTATTGAAAATTACAGTAGAATAGTTCGAATTTCTCCGCTAGGTAGCATATTGCTTATATCTCACGAAAATTTTCTACTTTTGTTTTTGAACGAAATACACGTGTTTTTTTATAAGCATTATATGGTATAATGCAAGCTTTAATAAAAACCTTTGTCTGCTGTATGTTCTTCAACCCAACTATTAACTAGAGCCCCGCTATCTTCTTTAGCAAGTTCATTAATATATTGCTCTTCCCAAGCCGCTGCTTCTTCTTTACCAATCACTTCCCCATCTTGTATTGTCGTTTCTCCATCACCAACTTGTTTCATAAACTTCATAAACTAAAAATATTACATTTATTTATGAAATAAAATATTTTTTTTTTGCAGAAAAATCAGTTTTCAACTTTTCTTAAAAAGTAAAATTTCAAAAAAGAATGAATAATAGCAAAACTTGTTACAAATTTATTGTATTCAAAATCTGATGGGCCATCATGTGGTGAGCCTAATTTTTTTTTTATTTATAACAAAGTTGGAGTTATAATTATTAAAATGCTACCTTGGAATACTGAAATTGTGGATCATCCATATTATCAAGTAAATCATGTGCATTTTGTTGAACAGCAGCAGCCTCATCATTTTGCTGCAAATATTGATCGGCCCAAATTGGATCATCTTGTAAATTAACATTTTCTTGTTCATGCGCTGAAATTTGAGCCCAAACAGCATCATGATTTTGATTTACCTATTAAATATACATAAAAATAAAATTTATTTAATATATAAAGCGCAAATGCATCAAAGACAATGTTACACTTTGAGATTTTTATGTTTTATGTCATAGGATTTCCCAAGTTGGAAATTTAATTTAATACTCTGTCACTATAGATAAGGATAGTTGGGTAGAATGCCACGTAAATCAATTGTACAATATATGGCTATCAGGAAAAACTCAAGAAATTATTTCTGCAGAACAGGCCATGACTCAGTGGTAAAGCACCAAGTTTAGGAACACATGTTCCCAGGTTCAATCCCTGGGGACCGAGTTGCCATTTATCATTGGGAAAAAATTAATAAACTCTAGAAAGGTTTTAATTATCTATTGCTGCAACAATTATGGCAAAAAATCCTGGATAATCAGCAGTGAAACAACAGAATTAGGCTAGGTTAGGTTATTAAAATCTAACCTAACCTAATATTTATAAACAATAATTAACATACATTAAAATGTTTTCCATCCTCTAAATATTGTAACGCCCAAATGTCATCATTCAAATGATCTTTAACAGTGGATGCAGGAACAGGAGGTAAAGCAGCCCTTTGTGATTCAATTTCATGCATTTCTCGCATCAAATCTATAAATTTTATTAATTAATTAATTAATTTAATCATTGTGCAATAATTGTACCATCCATGCGAAAGCTTTGTGGGACCGCTCGAGTTTCTTGCAGGAATTGTTCCACCAATTGATCCGAACTGCTAGGAAAAACTTGTCCATGAGATTCAGTAAATGTGTGGTCTCTTGTTAAATGTGTTGTTAGGCGTACTAGGGGATTAGCTTGCCCACATTCTGCTTCTGTTAACTGTCTGAATGCCATTTTTATTATTATTTTTATTATCAATGTTTTATCCAGTCTTATATTTTGGCACAATTTTTATTTTTTTTACACTGATAATACACATTTCATTCAAATGGATAAACTTTTATATGTTGAGGACATAAGGACTTTATCCTTGACTTTTGGCATATGACGTTTTCTTTTGTTTTTCAATATAAACATATGACAAGTTTTTAACTTGAAATTTATGTTTCCAACAACAGATGTCGCTAGAAAATTACTATTATTTAAATAATCAAATATAATTTCATAAATAGTTATTATTAGTTATATCTGTGAATTATATTCTATATATTTTTATGTTTCTCGCCAAAGTCACAGATTATATTAACATGTAGACGTTAATGGAAAAATCTTTTGTATGATTGGTTGCATACACTACTGTATGTATTTTCAAATATTTTAGACACCAACGTCCTAATCTTCCTTTTACGCCTACAAAGTTGTATTTTATATTCTCTGGTTGTAGGCAATATGGAAATAATTGTATAATATATAAAAATTAAAAATAGTCATGAAGTTATGGTTATCTGCAAAAATCAAAGTGTGCGGATTTATATAAATAAAATTAAATATAGTCATGAAGCTAGGCACAAAGGCCAAATTGTACGGATTTATATACATAAAATTTAAAATAGTTATAAAGATTTGTACTAAAAATTAAATGTACAGGTAATACATAAAAATGAAGTAAGGTACCAGTCATACCAGTGGCGTAGCTTGGGAAGTGACGGGGTGACCGCGAGCCTCGGTGTTTCCCAGGAAGTTTCGAATGAAATTGTCTGCGAAATTATAGAGTACGGATTTATAAACATAAAAATAAAAATGCAATAAAAATAGTCATGAAGCTAGACACAAAAGTTAAATTGTACGGAAAAAATAGTCATGAAGCTAGGTACAAAGGCCAAATTGTACGGATTTATATATCTAAAATTTAAAATAGTTATGAAGTTGTGTACTAAAGATAAAATGTACGTTGATACATAAAATTAGTTATAAACCTAGGTACCAGTGGTGTAGCTTGGGAAGGGACAGGGGTGACCGCGGCAATCGCGAGCCCTGATGCTTCCGAGAAATTTTCGAATGAAATTATCTGCGAAATAATAGTGTAAGGATTTATAAACATAAAAATAAAAATGCATTAAAAATAGTCATGAAGGTAGGCACAAAAGTTAAATTGTGCGGATTTTTATGCATAAAATTAAAAATTATCATGAAGTTATCTGCAAAAATCAAAGTGTGCGGATTTATATGAATAAAATTAAAAATAGCCATGAAGCTGGGTCGTCGTCGTCAACTTAGGACGCCACTCCTGGCACATGGCCTCTTCTCTGCCTGTAATGCTGGTAACTTACATTACAGGTGGACCTACAGTTTAGCGTGGATTCCGAAGCTAGGTACAAAGACCAAATTGTACGGATTTATATACATAAAATTAAAAATAGTCATGAAGTTGTGTAAACACAATAAAATGTACGGATTAATACATAAAAATAGTTATGAAGCTAGGTACCAGGGGAGTAGCTTGGGAAGTGATAGGAGGGATTGCAGCGTCCGCGAGACCTGGTGCTTTCGAGAAATTTTCGAGCAAGGTAGCCTACAAAAATTTGAGACCCAAGTTGAGGCGTCCAGCCACCTTCGAGATGATCTGCAACGCGTTCAAGAGCTTGAAGGAGCGCGGGTGTTCTTAATACACGGCCATCAAGAAATACGTGACCGCCAACTACAAGGTAGACGGGGAGAAGGTGTTGCCGTACATCAGGAAGTATTTGGAAAAACGCCGTGTTTAAAGACACGATAGTGCCTATTCTTGTAAGCGGAGGGCGCAGACAACGGCGACCGCTAAGAGGGCCAATCAGGATTTTAACCAAATTCTAAATTTTAAGAAAAATTGCTTAAATTTAACAAAACTAAGCTATATTTTAACTTGAAATGCTCGATTTGATCGAAATAATTTTATGATTAACCAAGAGCATCAAAAATTTAACAATAATTGCTCAAATTATGAAAAGATATTGAAATAATGGCTAAAATCTCTAAAATATGATCAAAATTAGAAACCCTCTCAAAGACATCCTTCCACATCCTTGCCTAAAACTCTTCTTTTCTAGAGTGAGCTTGTAGTAGATTGTAGAGGTGTAGAGTTTATTGCAAACAGTGTACAGGCTCCCTCACATTATTAATAATATTGAAAGCGTGTTATTCATCATAAGAGAATAAATATATATATAATAATAAGTGATGGTTTATTGACATATTGACAATATTTTTCCTCACACCCTCAATATTATTGATCAATAATATCGATAGGGGGGCCTTAAGAACGAAACAAAGGCAAGGAATTGCATTTCATTAAAATTATGAAAACTGCTGGAGAAAATTTAGCCATTACATTATATTTATTTATAGAAATTTACAAATTGATAAATTAAGAAATGATTGTTCACTGAACCACACCTCTACTGACACCTACATTTAAAAATGGTTGTGACTGCTTGTTTGCTTGTTAGTAAACAGTAATTTTTTTTAATAAAAGCCATGGGTTGCTGCAATTCTTCAGAAGAAGAGGAAAATGAGCAACAAGATGAAACTCCTGTTAGAGGATGCACAGATGTTTTTTGGCTTGCATTATATATTTTATTTTGGTCTTTAATGGTACTTAACCTCTAATTACTCAACCTTTGGCTTTAAGCAATTATTTAAATATTTTAGGTACTTATAGCTGCCTTTTCATTTGTTTATGGCAACCCAATTCGAATTATTAATGGATATGATTCATTTGGAAACACCTGTGGCACGCAATATAATAAAAAAATGGGAAATTTGGAACTATCAGGCATGGACACATCCGACAAACCTTATTTATTATTTTATGATATACACAAATTAAGGCAATCATTAAAAATATGCGTAAGCGAATGCCCAAAAACCACTCTTAATACTATTGATGACTTAAATAATAATTATAAGCAAAACAGGAAGAAAATTTGCAAATATGATTTTAATTATGATGATTTTACTAATAAAAAAATTATTGATAAAAGGGCGTTATCAGGAACTTTTGGGCCGTGTCCAGTTTTACCTGTTTATGCCAGGTAATGAAAAGTTTTCAATTTGTGTATATAATTATGTTTTAATAATTGATCATTGTGCATGAATTATTTATGATTGTTTCCTTTGTAGCACACCTGTGTTAAATCGTTGTGTTCCAAAACCTTTTAAGGATATAGCTGAGGGTGTTTTAAGTGATTTTTATGGATTATTGAATAGTTGGGATACTTTGGAGCAAATTTTGGGGGATTTGTATAATACCTGGAAGGAAATTTTGGGCTTGGCGTTATTAGCATTTTGTAAGTGTAATTTAGGGATCTCATGTATCCTGATTTAGATGAGGCATAGTTTTGCATGTGTACAATTGTTTTAGTTTTAAGCAAAATACACAGTTATGCCCCAATTTATGGGATCACTTTTTTTACAAACTTTTATTTTTTTTAGTACTTTCATTATTTACAATATCCATTTTGCATTTATTAGCAACTTTAGTATCTTATATTATTATGATATTGGTGACAATTGCCAGTATTGGAGGCACCGCGTTTTTGTGGTATACTTATTATGATATTAAACATAACTTGGATAAAACTCAAAAAAACATGTTACTATTAGAATCAGTAAGGAACGAAACTGCGTTTTTATGGTATTCTATTATAGCAACAATCATTACGGTAAGTAATGCGCGAGTGCCGAAAGTTTGGGAATCGCTGTAATAGAGAAATATAGCTCATGTTATTAAAATTTTCAACTTATTTTAGGTGATAATTTTATTATTAGTAATAGTAATGCGTAAGAAAGTCGACTTTCTATCAGATCTATTTAAAGAAACATCAAAATGCGTGGCGCATTTACCAGGATTATTTTTTCAACCCCTCATTACATTTGTAGTATTGCTTGCGTTCTTTGGATTTTGGGTATTTGTCATTGTAAGTTTATCACATTTTCACGTTATAATAAAAAATAATTTCACGATTATTGTTAGTTATGTTTAGCAACATCTTATTACCCTGGAACCACAGGTGTTTCAACACAACAATTACCAAATGATAACTCACCAGCACTTGTAACTCCAATTAGTCAAACTGGAATTGGAGAAAAAATTGATAATTTTAATTTCGTTAATATAACAAGTAAGATTTAATTCATTTGTTTTTTTTTAATAATCGGAAGGCTTTAAATATTTCAAATCATTTGATTTAGAAAAAGACGCGTACTGCGGTGCTACGCATCAAAGCAGATAGAATGTAAGGGGAAGACACGCGTCACTCCTATCGCGTCCTCAGATGGCGGATGGTAGGAGTTACATAAAACTGCTCCAGCAGACCAACAGGATTACTCATAGTACTTGGTCTATCATGCTTCAAAACGGTCATTTAGCTTCACCCGGGTGACGCTCAAATGCCCGAGCACCTCTTTGAAAAAACCCGAATTTTGAATAATTTTTTGACCCGCTGTGTATACCGGGGAACGTCGAGGCAGAAGATTTTTTTATAAAAGAGTGTTTAATTTTTGTTAGGAAATTTTTTTAATTAGGGCTACCGTTCTGGAGATATCGTCGATTGTTATTTTGAATTTGAAGGCGTAAATTAATTTCATGTTGCCAACGTTTTGCTCGCCACAGGCGGTGGCTCTCAAAAAAAATTCACAGTAAAGTGAATGAAACAAAAGAAATTCACAGTTACGCATGATTTGAAATATTTGGAAGCTTCTGATTTATTAGCCGCATACTCTAGCTAATTATATTTTGTAGAAATGACGATAGTAGAATTTATTGATCCTAGTTGGGTAAAATACATGTGGTGGGTTTATTTCATTGGACTAATTTGGACGTCTGAATTTATTATGGGATGTCAATCAATGGTAATAGCAGGATCAGTAGCACATTGGTATTACAGACATAAATACAAGCGAAATGATCATGTCAGTTACGCCATTTGCAAATTGATAAAATATCATTTGGGCTCAGTTGCTAAAGGATCGCTTTTAATTACCATTTTTAAAGTACCTCGACTAATCATGATGTACTTGCACCAAAAGTAAATAAAGTTCAGCTTGGCAAATTTACTGTGGCATGTGAAATGCGCAGAAAAATGACAACGATAGAAGAGAAAGAGTACGACGCTGCTCAATATGATAATCCCCACTCTAACGTGAAAATTACTTAAGCGCATCCACGCCACGGTGAACTTAGCAAGCTGTAATATTAATAAGTGCCACAAAAATATTTTGAATTCATTTTTTTGTAGATTAAGTCGCAATAAAGATAAGGGCAGCGAATGTGCAAAATGTGGTTTGAAATGTTGTATTTGCTGCTTTTATTGTCTCGAGAAATTTATTAAATATATTAACCATAACGCCTATACTGTTATTGCTATAGATGGCGTTCATTTCTGCAAAGCAGCCAAAACAGTGAGTATCATTTGTACTTTGTTTTATTTCTAGACAACAGCTTGACCTATTTGAACCATTTTATGACGAATTTTTGTTTTTAACATTTTTTGCGTAGAAAAAACGATATTACGGATTTTGGCATTTTAAGAAAAGTAATTTACATGAACCCCCGTTACCTATCCTAGTGATTTTGTAGGTATGGGTCAAAAATGCAGCGCAGGAAGGCAGCCACACACGAGATAAACCGGTTTCTGTGAAGCGCGTCTTTTCGCGTAAAAGTCCTCGATCTATCAGTACCAGGTTCACATAGACTGACTTGTGAACCGCACTGCACGCATTTGACAAAAGTCCGCTTAAATTAACACTCACCACACCGCGTTACATGATCTAAAATTTGTCAAAGTTGTGAATACCGGCTATAAATATTTTAAAATTGCTTCAAATTATTCGAGATACTGTTTTAAAGCTGTGACCTAACCTAACATATTATTGATGTTTGAAATAATTTTCTGATTAAAATTATTTTTCAGGCATTTGAAGTACTTGTAAGTCATACATTAGAAGTGGCAGCCATTAACAGTTTAGGCGATTTTATATTATTTTTGGGAAAATGTTTTGTAACAGCAGTAACAGGTTCTGTGGGACTTTACTTTTTCAGACTAAATCCAAAATTAACATTCTTTGCAGCACCAACATTGATTGTGTGCATTTTTGCGTTTTTCATTGCACATTGCATTCTATCTCTTTATGAGGTGTGTATTTTTGATTTATATTTAAAAAATATATTAAATTTTGTGATTTTTAGATGGTTTTAGATACGGTTTATTTATGCATGTGTCAGAGTGGAGAAGCTCCTGAAGGGATTCAAATGGAAAATATGGGGGCTAGAAATAATGGAAATTCCGCACAAAATGCAGAAGAGGAACCTATGCAGTAAACTGGATTTACATATCTGCGCGCTAATTTACGCTTAAAATAATACGTTTTTAAATGGAAATTTTCTTATTTATCTTAAGGTGCTAATTCACCAAGGAGCACGCACTTGCTCATGTTTATCAACGCCCCTAACAATTTCTAAGTGGAAAATACCAAGTGTAAACCAGGACCACACAATTTCTTAATGTGTTGAAAAAATTTTGGGATCCCTAAATTAGTGAAAATTACTATTTGCCCAAGTTTGCTGTTGCTCCTTCTTTGCCGACTAAGTACTTTTATGTGTTTTATCAAAGAATTATTTATTAATTGTTACTATATTTAAGATAACTATTTATTACCAACTTTTTTAACAGTATTTTTACTTTTATTTATGAAGTAAAAAAGTTTTTTAAATAATTAAGAGAAAAGATCAATTATTTTTTATATACAATATTCAATGTATGAATACTGCCGTCTCATATTTTTTTTATATTATACAAATACAAAGAGTAGCTAGCACTTAATATTAACATAATAAAAAAAATTAATTTTAACTTATCAGGTTTTTTTTGCTTTACTCAGGTAATTTTATTTATCTGATTTTTACCTTCATAAAGCGTTAACTTTATATATACAGACATACAACCAATGTATTAAAAAATAAATTCGGAATCTGATTACTAGATGACACTAATCATTTTTTTTTAATAATTCCAGTAATTTATATTTCTGCTTTTGTTTTAACCCATACTGATAAATTCATCTCAGCAAATATGAGATGCACTGTTGTATTGTATGCTAATTTTTTTTGGGAAATAAATTGAAATTGAATTGAAATTTAGGCATCACATATAAATCAATTTAACTGCAATTTGATAAAATTTTTGCAATGAAGTTTTAGGCTCAATAACTAAAATTTAATCAATCAATTTTGATGCAAGTTCCTGAAATTTTACTTAATATATCTCTTAATAACATATGATAAAATAAAAATGTTCCAATGCGGAGTTATGTTTTTAGAATGCCATGTACGTCTAGAATGAAATTAACTGAAAATTGGTAAAATTTATATAATGAAGTTACAGGCTCAATACTGTGTAAATTTTACTGCAACTTTCTAAAATTTTACCCAACACTGGAATTATGAAATAAACGACAACAGCGCCATCTAGTAATTAAACTCGAACTATTGATTTTCAAACACTGGTTTGTGGTGGGTCTAGTATATGAGTAGATAAAGTTATTTTACTTTCCTAACACCAACTTTTTTAGAAATTACTTTGGCGTTTGTGTTTTTTCGGGTACTCAATTTAACTTTCTTCCCCAAAATTTTGTCATTTTTATTGGTACTTCCTTTCTTATTACTCTTATTGGGGCTTCCTTTCTTATTATTCTTATTAGGACTTCCTTTCTTATTTTTTGTTCCCATTACTTTAACTCCATTTTGTGTTTTAGTATTAATTTTCTTTTGTTGATTCAAATTTGGTTTAACCAAATTACTTTTCTTTCTGTTGGACACTCTTTTAATCTTTTTCTCAACAACTTCCTCATTTTCTGTAACTTCTTTTATTTCGCTCTCAATTTGTTTAGCTTTTTCATAAGGATCTCCTTTAAATATGTCATCTAAAGGTGTCAGTTTGTAGCTTTCTTTTGGTTTCGTGGCTTCTGCATGCACTTTTTGCTCCAATCTGTTTACATATTTATTCTTAGCAGCTAAATTAATTTGTTGGCGATATCTTGCAGGACTGATGTAACTTGCATTTTCCCACAACGCGGTACCTCCAAAGCTCCCGGAAAATATTTTAATCTAAAATGGGGTACATTAAAATCATAAAGAGAAAATTATTATTAAAATTTTTTGTAAAATGAAAAACAGTTACAATTCTTAATGCTATACAGAACAGTTTTTTTTGCTAACTATTCTTATTTCATTTTCAATACAAAACGCGCGTAAACAATGTTCAACCAGTGATCCGCGCGTAAAGAACGTTCAACGATTGATTCATGCGTAAACCGAAAATATTAAGAGTTTGAAAATAACTTTAGATAATAGGTTACATTGTTGAATTTCTATTAAGACGCTTAGAAAACTTCCGAAACGCATTACACGTCTTAAAAAAGATACCGGTACGTCGATCTGCTGGATTCCGGCCCAAATATACCACTGCAAAAAACATCTCTGATCTATAAGTGACATTGACAGAAGAAACTTTTTTAAAATGGCAATTTCGCCACCAAAATATAATTTGACAATCTAAAAACCGTTATAAATTAAAGTTTTCTAGTTCTTGAGTTAACTCAAGAAGTTGATTCAACAAAATATTTTATAAATATATTTTGTTGTTTTACTCCTCCCACAGTCGATTTATCGCTATGACTAACCACTGACGGCTCTGCGCATTATCGCTGTTCACGGGCATTTGTTTACGCGCGTTCCGTGTTAAAAATGAATATAGTATAGTCTCAACGGTTTAATGGTAAACAATTTCCACTTAAATTTATTTACTTACTGGGTTTAAAACAAAACGTGGTCCAACTTCTGCCAAAGCGCCATCTTCAGATAATATTTGGAAATTTCTAAACCAAATTCTGTTGTCCAAAATGGTAAAGGAATAAATATGATCAAAGAATGGCTGACTTTTAGGATGGTGATTTGGTACTCCAAATGTTTGAGTTATTAATTCTTTAAGTAAGTGATAATGGGGTTTTTCTTTAAAACTCGGGTCGAAACTTAATAAAGGCCTAGAGCCTCTTAAACAATTTCCTGTTAGTTTTAATTCAGCCATTGTGTATACTGTAATACAATTTAGCTTTAGTACAAAATTTGATTCACTGGGATTGCTTTTATTAAAAATTTTATTAATGAGTGGTGAATTCTATCTAACATCAGTCAACAGCCGCTGGTTAACTAGACACAGACAACAGTAATCGGAACTAAAAAGACTGTGTTGAACACAAAAGGTACAGTGGTAAGCGCAAAAACAGTTTCTCTGCACAGCGATGTAGAAGGAAAGAGGTCTAGATTATAAAAAGCATATAAAAGCAAGATAGGGCAAACACTCGCCAACATGTCTGGCCAGTGCAGTGAGGCTAACAAGTCACTCATATTAGGTGAGGGCTCGCTATAACTATTAATGCTTACCATTTTCAACCAAAAACTTAACACTAGGACCATTAGGAATATTGGAAAGCCACATATACAAATCACGTTTTTTTCGACCTTCAAACAACATGACTTTATTGCAGTGTTTCATTTCACACATTTCGTTTATAACGGATAAGGTTTTAGATCTTTCCATTTTGGATTCGGATTTATGATGCGGCATCAACTTTTTAATATCTTCCATTAGATGGCGATCCCTAAAGCTAATTCCTCGACTTGCAAACACCAACACTCTTTGTTTATTTATCCATTTAACCTATAATAAAATTATAAATAAAATTCCGTCAATGTGTTGTGAAATAGTTTTCAAGTTGATTTTACTTTTTTAGGAATTGGTTCGTCGGACATTCTCTTTGGGGGTAGTTCTATTACGTTATCATCCTTTTTTGTTTCTGTTTCTTCTAGTTTGCGTTTTTTTACGCCTTTTTTAACCATTTTTGCTTTATTTGGATACACACGTGTTTTGTTCAAATCTTTGGAATTAACCTTAAAAAATGCTACCGATTGTATGCAACCAATCATACGTATATTTCGCGAATATACAGAGAAGTCAGAAATGAGTTATAACCACGTGATTTCGTAGGTACGCCACCCAACTTACACCAGTTGGTAAAACAATCATTGGCACTACAGTAAAGCTTTAAAAGTTTATTAAAAACAAATCTAATGAACATTACACACCTTAAATGCATCGGTAAAACGCAAATAAATTCTTACCGTGGGTAATAACGAACGCCAATGATTAAAATATTCAAATATGTAATTTATTGTAATATTGCAAATGATAACCAACATTAAAATGCCAAATGTCGTTTGGGTTGCCTATCTACGCGGTTATTAACAAATTGGCTCTAAAGGCAGAGCAACCTGATAAACGAAACCATGGTTATACTCTGAATTAAATTAAATTCCAATTGGAGGCAGTAATAAACGAACCAACGACAAAATTATTAGATGCAAGGAAGATGAGAAAATGTACATGGAACGTCAAAACCATGGCATAATATGGGAAAATCCACAGTCCTCTATCAGGCGCTTCTCCAGGTGGCGGATAGGGGAATGCCTCTTAGATATAGGTAGTAAGTGTTGAAGACAAATATTTGAACTAAACTAAACTTTTTTATTCTTTTACTACAAACATTCTTTTAAAAATAAAACTTGAATTACCAATAGCTGTTGCAGTTCAAGAAAAACAAAAAAGTTCAGTTTCAAAGCCTGTTAGCGTTACCCAGAAGACACCACGTGGAGGTCGGCTTTGTCGTCTTCCTCACTACTCCCTACTAGAGGATTGATTTCATGTGGGTTACATCGAGCTGTAAGGCAGAATTACAACGGGATGGAACACTGTCCGTGCCTTTATAGCAAAGAGAACACAAGAAGTTGGAAACCATAAACCAACTTCCAATAAAAAGCCGCTGAAAACCCTCCTTAATGTCCCTAATATATTACAGAGAACGAACAAATTTTTGGGCACATGAAAGAAAAAGTTTACAAGCAAACCTGCGAACACTTCTGGTTGTGTAACGTCTTTATTGCAGTTTAGGAACTAACTTTACTTTACTTCCGATCAAAAGGTGTCATCTAATTACGTAACTACTGATGACTGCTAGTTTATACCTCCGACATGGCATCACTCGACTGGAAGTAACGTGCATTACTCCAACACCTCAGAAATGACACTACTCGACCGGAAGTATAGTGAATTTAGATCCAAAATTTAAGAAATGATATCATTCGACCGAAAGTTAAGAGAATTAGACCCACAACTTCAGGAATGACGTCATTTGAATGAAAGTAAATTTAGGCCGTCCGCACACGAGTTGTTTGGTACTCGAAGCGTCTGCGTCTCAAAGTCGGAGCGTTATGTGCGTCACATACGAACTATGCGATGCAAGCGCAATGTGCTCCACACACGGGTCGAAATATTTTGTCAGCCAGTTTGCGATCTTCGAACCAGGAAGGTAAAAACATATTCATTTTCCTATTGGTATCGTCGAATAAAAAGAAGAACTCAAAGAGTATGGGTTCATTCGTACACTGTTTGTTGCGGCAAAAGAATTGCAATAAACCGATTTATAAATTTGGGAATTTTATAGAATGTCAAAAAAATCGTAAACTTCTCCCACAAATTTGATAATAAACACCTCCATCGTATACGATGTGTAACGCTCGATTTTTCTCAACAAGTCGCACGGTTCGAGCGACGATCGAGACGCAAACGCATCGATTGCCAAACGGCTCGTTGGCGGCCCTCCAATTACTTACATAGAAAGTCGGTTGGAGGGAGAATCGCTTCGAGTACTAAACGACCTCAGAAGTGACATCAATCGACCGGAAGAAAAAGAATTTAGATCCCAAATTTCAGACATGACGTCAGTAAACTAAAAGTAAACCGAGTTTAGACCCCCCTATGTTAATTACTAACGAATTTTGGTCCAGAACAGACAAAGTTAAAATGAAAACTCTAGAAGAAACACATATTTTGTGGCTGCGTTATTTTGTCCGTGTGTTCACACATGTCACCGCATTTGCGCGCGGTTTACGGTTGATTATTCTAACATTTGGTAAAATGTGTGCTACTCTACCTAATAAGTATTTATTTTATTTTATTATCAACAAAAATAAGCCAAATTCAACCAAAATTTGATAAGAATTACTTAAATGTGACAAAAAATTTATCATTTTGACCAAAATGGTTAATATTCTAACAAAATAACCCAAATTTTAACAAAAACATGTAAATTTCCATCAAATACATAAATATTCATAAATAGAAATCAAGGCTGCTATTGATTTAAAGTGTGTACGTACTTAAAACTTAACAATCTTAGGTTTCATTTACCTTACAACACTTACCTCGATATAGGATGCTGTTGCTTTGTCCATTGAAATTTATTTCTTTGGTGTTTTTCATTACCTATTATACACATTTTTATACAATCTTTATTTATATATAAAGCTATTAAAAGTACAGGTAAGGTGTATTAAGTGTTAAGCATACATTTTATCAATTAAAGGGACTGATACACATTGAGACAGGATGCACAACCAAGTCTCACAATGACATTCACAAAATTTTCTATTGGTTTTAATTGAACTGAAGTTGTCAAACTTGAATTCTGAAATGAATATCGCATACGCATACACTATCAAAATTTACCTAAAACTGCACCAAGTTGCACAACATGTCTCAACATGTACATTACATTCATAAAAAATTAAAAATGTAGAAAAAAAAATCTTGTTTTACAATAAATTATTAAATACATTTACATAACAATAAATAGATGATTAAATTTAAGCATATAAATTGTTCATAAATCAGAGAGTCAAATCAAATAACAAATTATACTCCCTCCATCCCAAATTAGTTTATTATTTTTTTTGCAAATTTTTATGTGGATTATTGATTCAGTAGAATTGGCTTTTTTAAC
>JARJDX010091971.1:0-19426 GCA_030264735.1 Gymnusa sp. GC000175
TCAAAAGTTGATTTTGACAGCTTGTAGCTCACATAATATTTATCAAAACTTAAACAGCTTTGCTTTACCTTGTAAAGAATTTAATTATGCGTAATATGAAGAAAAGAAAACCAAAATTGCTTTACAGAATCAAAAGTTATGACAAAAATTGTGAAAAAAGTGCATTTTAAAGCGTTGAGTTTGAACGTTTCCATAAGAAATGCATTGAATAACTAAATTTTAAAAAAACGTATTATATGTAAAATTTATCTGGCTTTTCATGGGAGTAACCCGTTTTTTGGTTTGGAAAGCCATTTTCCCAAAATTTCAGTTTTTCTAAAATGTTATCAAAACCAAAAGTTGATTTTGACAGTTGGTAGCTTACATATAATTTATAAAAACCTCAACAACTTTGTTTTATCGTGTAAAGAATTTAATTGTGCGTAAAATAAAAAAAAGAAATCCAAAATTGCTTTACAGAATCAAAAGTTATGACAAAAATTGTGAAAAAATCGCATTTTAGAGCGTTGAGTACTAGAAATTACTGATAACGAAAATATTTTGCAATTAGCCCAAAGCTTGTGGATGTAAAATGGGACGCGCAAAATGAGGAAGCACACCTGAGCAGGGAGCTCCGGTCACAGTGCCCATTTCTTGGAGTGATACCCACAGCTTGAGTTTATATGTCTCCGTATTTAGATGAAGCTTAAACTTTTTATGTTTCAACCTCTTCTGATGAAAATGTCCATCAAACACGCATAAAACATTCTGTTAGTAAAAAAACTTAAGACACTACCATCGGTAGAACACAATACATGAAAAAACACTACAATGTTTGTTTTTTAACAAGTGTTTTAGAAGCAAACTTAGTGTTTTGAAAGAAATTTGTTTATTGGTGTATAGTTTCCCTATTTGTGAATTGATCAATAGTTTACACAATTTTTATTCAGGTGGCGTTTAATTTAAATAAATTAAATTTAGTGTGTTTTCATTACCATTGAGCGGTTGATCCCGAGACTTTCCGAATTAGGTATTCATAGAGTATTGGCCGTAGGAATTCAAAAGGTAAATATACAATCGACGCGAGAGTCCCGCAGTGATTAAAACGCGCGCCCTCCTCCCGTCTCTCTCAATAAAATCGTCCGATAACGAGAGTGAGTGTCGGAAGGGTTGCGTCGTTATCTCCGGATGCGATTCCTATGCAAATCGTTCCTAGGCACTTTTGCTTATTCCACCCGTCACTACCTATACCTATTTTATATGCCCGATGCTTTCGCCGATTCCTCAGGGATTCGGGAATTGTATTAATGGGGTGGTCCCCTCAATACACACACACACAACACCCTCCTTCAGGAAACACAATCATCACCCCCCAATAAACATCTACACAATCGCAAGATCACATCACAGACGCAAATGTGTTTATTTTTATTATGTTTCCTTCAGATGCCATTTAGACTCGTGTTATCAAAGTTTTTTTTTTACGTTGATGTCACCACAAACGCAAACATTTAAATGCAATGATTTCCACATAAAATTTTCTCAAACCATAAATTTTTACTATCGGGATAAAAATTGCAATTGATTTTGTGCCATTAAATAATCCACCCCGTGTTTGCGTTTCGACACATGCCCAGTCCAAGAATCAGCACATAATTTTTAAATGTTTTTTTCGGTCCGAATTTTATCTGTTTGCTTCGATTGATTTACTCGCCCGCTCGTTCGTGAACGGGGGCAATACATGATGAAAAATAAAAATTGCAAATGCTTGCCGGCGATTCACGCGTCATCACTTCTTTTATCGCGACGAAACAGGTGACAAAGTCACATTTTTGTGTTCGAATCGCCACCCTCGATGAAATTTAAAAGCCACATATTTATCGATAAATTTGTTGGAAAAATTATTTCTTGCTTGTATACTAATTGTATTAGATGATCTCGCTCTCTACGATAAGATTTAAGATCTGATCAGATGCCTCTGGTCTTTATTGTTTAAAAATGCGTAAAATCACGCCTTGAGGCTTACATGGAGCCTAATCAAAATGAAAACCTGAGCTGGAAGCCCAGGTACAAGTACAGAACTATCACAGTGGACGCTCGAAGACAAATTAGAAATTAATTTTGAAAACTATGATTTTTTTAGTTTGCTTTATAACATCCTCATTACTTTGCTAGTTAAGTAACTTATACCTGGGCTCCCAGCTCAGGTGTGCTTGCTGATAGTGGTGTTTTCCATGTTATTTTTGGGCTTATTAAAAAAATATGTTAATATACTCACTACACACCCTAAATCTTAAATCCTTTTAACAGGCCGCACAAGAGTGGTGATAGATCTCGATATCAAAATAAATTCGTCACGCTGGATATGTATAGTTTGTTTCTTAATAATTTTGTTGAATATGGTAATTTGAAAAAGTTTTGTAGGAAAATCGTTAATAAAAGTGATTAGCTTTACGTATATAAGGGTAAAACCAAATTTATTTTTGGGTAATATTCCTTGCGGTGGCATAACTCACGCGGGGTATGTATTTATTCCGCCGATAACAATAACTCAAACTCCGAAATCGGTTCTATGCCCGGGCGCGTAATTCTTTCCTAAATTGTTTCGAAATTAAGCCGTTTTTTTTTCTTCCTCCTAGGCGGTGTGGTAAGAAAACGAGGGATTAGAGACGTGGACCGATTTTTTTTACGACCGCGCCATTAAGGAAATTTTCATATTTAATGGTTATTGATAATTGATGGCCGAATCGGGGCAAAAAAAAATGATAAAACGGCAATTTTTCAATTTGTCGTTTTGTTTGCGTCTCTTTTTTTGGGGGTTGGGGGCGCGCGCATAATTTCAAAGTAAATTCCATTCTCGAAAGGTGAATGATTATAAAAATGGAGCACAATTTTTCTCGAGTTTTAAGTTGAGCTCGGCGTAATTATTTCCAGGTCCCCGGGGGGCGCTGCGAGATCGTTCCGCACACGTCTCACCCGTGAACGGGGCGGAAGAGAGACGAAACGCGCGGACGACGGTGAGTGCGATTGAACCTGTTTTACATAGCTAATGGTAATGTCTCCCCGTGGATGTATCGGGGGTGGAATTATATTTTATACTGAAGCACTTCTATTTTTATTTACTAATTTTTTTCTGACAAGGCACAACCCCTATTGACGTTAATAATCCATTTTTTAGAATTAAAGAAAAGGGTGTGAATTATGCAACAGCTATCGAAGAGTTTGAGGAATTAAGCTCTAATCCTTGAAACATCGAGGAAATGAATTATTTAAAAGGGAAAAAAATGAGACTATTCCAGGCGGAAAATTAAACGCCCCCTCTGTGTTTCCCTTTAAATTTTTAATAATTCCTGTGCGTATTTGTATTCTTAAAATTAGATATGATCCAAATTGACATTCATTTGTTTGTTTTTAATTGGACCTTAACTGAAGCGATCGGAATCAGAAATCAAACAGCATTGTCGGAAAAAATTGTAAACAAAGGAGGAAGATAAAGAAAAAAGTTAATCCTGCATGAGGAAAAGGAGAATCACTCGATATTTAAGTCTGGCGTAGCGGAAAACGCGAAAAACTCCTCTACTCCCCATAAAGAAAAACTTTTTTCCTCTTCGTTTCGAGCACACTTATTAGCCCTGCACATTGTTACCAATTGTAATACACAACGTCATTAATAAGCAGGAGCTCGCGTTGTGCATCCTCGTCTTTTCCAGGGCTCCGCCGCGTGAAGTACGAGCGAGAGCGAATCCTGGAACGGTCACTTCCCCGGGATATTATGCAAATAATTCGAGCGTGCCAAATAAAAAGTGGCAGTTTACATTTGCAGACTTTAAAAGTTGTTGACTAATTCATACCCGACTTATTCGCAGGCGTCCCGACGGACACATGCCCGGTCCTTTTCGCGGAAGAAGGGAGAAGGAGGTGCGCGGGGAAGGCCATCTTTCGAGATTAACAATAAAAACTGTTGTCGCGCGCGCTTAAGAGAAAAATGCACAGTTGTTCGATTAATATATTCAGGGCCTTTAAACTCGCCCCCGCGCGCCACCACTCACCCGAACAACCACCCCCAGCCCGCGTTAAAAAACATTATGCTTCTGGTTTTAATTTTTTATTCTTGAAAATATTCCGCGGAGATTAATAAGGCTTGAAATGCGATGGCCGCTTTCGACTGCCATTAAAGAGGGCGATATCTACCCTTATTACTAAGGGTCCAAACTCACACGCAAAAAATCTATAATAAAACAAACAAAAATTACCTGACAAATTATCTTAAAACCAAAACAAAATATTTTTAACGCTGTTTTATAAAAGATGTATTGCTTAACGCCAATTCTCCACTCTTGCCCATAGCGCGTGGAGGAAAGGGTTGTAGTCGAGTAAATTTTCTATATTTGTCGATTGATTTTTTTATTAGAAATGGCAAGGTACACGAATTTTTTGTTTGAGAGGATCCAGGTTCAAACCACGCAATCTAGCTTCTTGGGGGTATTATAATTCTTGGGCTAACTACTAAAACTTGTGAGTTGGTTTGACGGCAGATTTCCTCGAAGCGTCTTCGCCACTCTTTTAAATGGGTACTGTGTTTCCTGTTCAGGTGTAAATCATTCAGCCTCTTGAGTCTTTGGCTCGTCCGAACCTCCTACTTACCTTTTCCTGTTACTCTAATGGTCGCAGCGATCCGACCTCGGCTTTCCAGCTTACATTCGTCGCCACGTTATATAAATTCTGAATATATAATTAAATTTTTACCAAAATTGATACATTCAATTGTTTTTGAAAATCATTTAAAGTTGGGTGATGGCCAAATTTTTTTGCCATAGGAATTTTCTCGTGATTTAAAACATTGTAGCGACTTTTTGGCACATTAAATTTTTTTGAAATTTAAATATGTTATTAAGGAATAAATTCTGGATATGTAATGAAATTTTGGCCAAACTTGACACGCTCAATTATTTTCGAAAATCATTTAAAGTTATTAGGTGTAAATTTTTTTGAATCTCCTCGTGATTAAAAAACTCGTAGTGACTATTTGGCATGTTGAAATTTTTTGCAATTTAAATATGTTGTTAAGGAATAAATTCTGAATATATAATACAGTTTTCACCAAAATTGACACGTTCAATTTTTTTTGAAAAACATTTAAAGTTGGGTGATGGCCAAAATTTTTTGCCATAAAAATTACCTCGTGATTCAAAAAATTGTAGCGACTTTTTGGCACATTAAAATTTTAAAATTTGAATATGTTATTAAGGAATAAATTCTGAATATTTAATGAAATTTTGGCCAAATTTGACACGCTCAATTGTTTTTGAAAATCATTTAAAGTTTCGATTGTAAATTTTTTTGAATCTCCTCGTGATTCAAAAATTTGTAGTGACTATTTGGCACGTTGAAATTTTTTGCAATTTGAATATGTTGTGAAGGAATAAATTCTGAATTTATAATAAAGTTTATACCAAAATTGACACGTTCAATATTTTTTGAAAACCAATTAAAGTTGTAGGATGGCCAAAATTTTTTGGCATAAAAATTACCTCGTGATTCAAAAAATTGTAGCGACTTTTTGGCACATTAAATTTTTTTGAAATTTAAATATGTTATTAAGGAATAAATTTTGGATATTTTATAAAATTTTGGCCAAACTTAACACGCTCAATTATTTTTGAAAATTATTTAAAATTTCGATTGTAAATTTTTTTGAATCTCCTCGTGATTCAAAAATTTGTAGTGACTTTTTGGCACGTTGAAATTTTTTGAAATTTGAATATGTTGTTAAGGAATAAATTCTGAATATATTATAAAATTTTGACCGAAATTGACACGTTCAATTGTTTTTGAAAATCAAATCATCTATTTGTCTGCCTATCCATACCGGTTGGGGAGTAAGGGAAATTTATACTTTGTGTCTATTATTTTGAGCTATCCTTTGATAAATTTTATATTCGACTTTTAAAGTTCTTAACAAAACATTCATTTGTATTCAATCTTAAGAAAATCTATTATAATAAACACAAATTACGTTAACATCATTAAAAATTAATATTTTCTAAGATAATTTAGAGCATGTGTGTCGCCACCCCCTAGTCGTCCATAAATTATCCTGAATATAAGACACTTTCGCCATTCCGCACTGATACAAAGGATTCCTTGTTGATATTTAATAAACGCAACTTGCGCCGCGTCTCGCTCTCGCTTCGGGACGCCGTGCTTCAGAAGAGGACGCGACTTGCCGCCCCCCCGGAACAACCGAAACGAGGTTTAAATCGAATCCAAACCCCACTCGTTTATATATGGGCCTTGTATAAGTTATCGTGTGTATGGAATTTGTAATGTGCGACCGTGGTGTTAATTTACGCGGCCTTATTAAATACTATATTATGTTTTGATGCTACCTTGTGGCGGCGCCGACGGAAAAATCGCTTAATTTATTAGTCTACGCGCGAATGGGAGTAAATTAATAACGTTTTCGGGACGCTTCATGTACTCGATACGTGGCACAAATCTAATTCGAAATTATTTGTTATTATATTGGATTGAGGTCGATTTTAATTTGTGGAATTCATTAATAAGTAAAAGACTAGTAGTTTTTTAACCGTTTTTATTAAATTTGTGTCTAACATATGTTTCGGCTTGCGCCATTTTCAAAGACTGTTACAAAATTTTTATATATAGTTGTAATTTTTTTTGTGGCAGTCTTTGACAATGGCGCAAGCCGAAATATACGTTAGACACAAATTTAATAAAAACAGTGTTTCGGCTTGCTCCTTATTGTTTTTACCAATTCTATGCCTTCTGTTTTAGAAAATGGGGGGATAACACACCCATGCTCTTCACCTGGGCTCGAAGCTGGTACTCCAGCTTTGTTAGCGACATTTCTTAGTAAGAAAATAATTTCTGGAATTTTTTAATCCCTTATTGAATTAATATTTTTCTTATGTAAATATTGATGGTTGCTTGCAGGTGGTGTAAAATTTATCACCCCCTAATTTTTTTTCGCTTCATTTTTAATTTGTGCTCGCCGAGTAAATTTTTTTAAAGAAAACGGGTTGGGAAAAAATCGTCGTACAATAAACAACGCTTGTTTATTGTATGACGAACGTGCCCGCGCGTTGGCAGGTATGTAGAGGCACCCCTGTGCAAATAAATTGAGCTAATCATATGAAAAATATGCACTAGATTTCATCTGAATTTGTGTACATTTCATCCGGCTTGTCACGTCTGCCCTAAAACAATTTGCACCCTTGAAAGAAAGCGCGCAACGATCCGGTTTCGCGGATTGATGTAGCGCGCACAGGTGATGTGATTTAATAATAAAAGGTAAATTGATAATTTAGGGTAATTAATATGCGGAACGTGTGTGGGTGGGGGTGGTTTGGCGGCGTTGGAAGAGTCGACGTTCCAAGGTTGGCCGCACATGTCACCAGCGTCAAAGTCATTAAAACAGGTGTCTCGTGGCCCCCTTTCATATATCGCTGATATTAACAATATTTCGCAGGATATAAGATGACGGGCGCTGGAAGGCACGTCTTCAAGTTTCAATTAAGATTATTAGAAATTGTCATCGGTAATTAATAGCCGACGCTTCTAATATCACACGCTTGCCGCAACGTAATTAAGACGGAAGGCGAAAAAATCGGATTTCAAAGTCTTCTCCGCTCAAAGATAATCGAATGATGGTTCGCGACCGCGGAAAAATTCATCGGCCGACGATGCGTATGATTTCCAATCTGTTTTTAAAAACTTTTTTTTTATTCCTGCGCTTTTTCTCGTCTTCATAATTGAATAATTTTTCAATAAAAATAAGACACGGCGGCAAGGAGACGTCGCGGTATCGGGAAACGAGAAATCGGATCCCGCTCTCTCTGAAATCACCGCACCGGAAAATTGTCAGTACTTTCTTAATGCCGCCGCCGTGGAAAACTCTCATTATCGTCATCGATGGCTTTTTTTTCATCCCCGACGCACCCCACGCACATTTATTTTGCTTTTTATAGATTACTTATTTCGGATTGTACTTGCTCCGAAAAACAAAAACATTTCAATTAAGGCGTTGACTTCGAAAATTTAATCGCTCGAAACTTTAAAGATTAATTTAAAAAAATTCAACGTATCAATTTGGCTGTACTATGCACAAATGTTACAACATATATCCCTTTATATCATACTAAATTTCAGAAACTTCCAATACGTCGTTAAATTGTAGAATTTCTTGCATTAGAATATGCCCTGCGCTTCCCATAAAGATTGAAGATACGATTGGATGTGTCAATTCTTCATGTTTTTTTTTATTTTTGTTGATATCTATTAAACTCGTGAAGTTATTTTTGTTGTGCATGACTCAAATTAAAGTCCTTTTAACGCTTTACAACACCTTTTAGTGCGTCTTTTATTTTCATTTTGATTTTCACAAGTTATTCCTTAGAAAATCAAATTTTTCTCAAATTACAGTTTATTTTATATTTTTGTTGATATCTTTTAAACCCGTGAAGTTATTTTTGTTGTGCATGACTCAAATTAAAGCCCCTTTAACGCTTTAAAACACCTTTTAGTGTTTTTTTATTTTTATTTTTAATTTCACAAGTTATTCCTTAGAAAATCAAATTTTTCTCAAATTACTTTTTTTTATTTTTGTTGATATCTTTTAAACTCGTGAAGTTTATTTTGTTGTGCATGACTCAAACTGCGAGTTGATAGCACAAATGTTCCCTCACCAATATCATAGCTGAGTTAAGCTATTTCTGCTTAGGTTAGCGCTCGCCACTTGTAGCGCCACCTGTATGTGCATAACCCGTAGCTGATATGTTAGTACGTATTTTTGCACGTGCGAGATCATGCTGGTGGCGCTATAAGTAATTGTAAAAAATTTAATCATTGTTTTAAAAAGATTGGTCAAAAATTAAAAAAGTTATGGGCGTTTAAATAAAAAATGTCTTTGAACGGTCCTATAACAATCACTTGAGGCTCTTATAATAAAAACAGGAAAGGTATTAAATACGTTTTAAAATGCCAAATTCGTGATTTATTAAGTTCCCAATTCAATATAAACACAAAATTTTGAACTCAAAAATTTTATAAAATTTCCAAAATTTGACTTTTTTAAGAAATAATTTTAAATCATCAATCAATCTCAAATTTTGGTATTATATATAAAATTTTAATGGCTTTTTATTGGTGATAAATATTTTTGTCTTTAGAACCAAATTTTCCCAAAAATTTACATTTTGTGAAAAATGTCCAAAAAAAAAAAATTGACTTTGAGCGCCTGCAATTTTTTTAATTTAAAAAGTGAAAGTATTCTTTTTACATATTTTTCTAGAGAATTTAATTGTGATTTTAAATAGTTTTTCATCACAAAAATTGCTAAATGATTAAAAAAGTTATATACGTTTGAATGAAAAAAGTGCATTTTGAAAATCAGACTTTTATAAGAAATTCATCATTATGTTTGATCACGTGTAAAATTTTGGTTTTTATGGTTAAATTATTTTCGTTTTTTGAATTTTGTGAGAAATTTATTTATTGTTTTAAAAACTTTTGTTTCAAATAGGTTGGTCAAAAAATAGAAAAGCTATGAGCGTTTAAATGAAAAATATCGTTGAGCGGTCCTATAACATGTACTTGTGGTTATAATTTTAAATACCAAAAACTAACGTAAAATCGTTTCTAAATCTGAAATAAGTTATTTATTAAGTACCAAATTCAATAAAAAGTGGTCATTTAAAAATTTCCCAAATTTGATTTTGGTACGATTTTTTTTTTCAAGGTATTTTTACAAAATAGCTAAAATTCTGTTGTTTTGCAAAAAAATTATGTCTTTGTAGTGATCCAAACCGTTTTTGTCGTGGCACAAAGATTAACTCTGCCAAATCTGTTTTTAAAACCTTCGAATCTATTATCTCGAATCCGTTACTGTTGTGTTCATGTCTCCCAACTCATCTTAGAAAGTACTATTAAGGAATTGCCTCAAATAAAAACTTTAAATTACATTTTTTTTACTCATAAGTTGTGACTACGTAGACGATTTGTGTATTGCTTTTTTTCACCTGCCTGAGAAAAAAATTCTCCACTAATACCGTAGAAGTATAAAATTGTGCAGTGTAAACTTAGTTACAGGCTTTCAAAGTTAATTTTTTTCCTTAACAAGTCCCCAACTATATTATGACATGAAGAGGAACTCCGTCAATAGCATTGTTAATTTACCAGTTGGACTAAAGGATATGAAAGAGGAGGAATAATTATTCAACCTTCATCCAATTCACAGTAGATGGCGCAAGAATTAACAATTGGAGCTTCGTAATTATTAAAGGCAATAATTCAATGACTTGTTGTTTTGGAATGTTTCAGGGTTTACGAGTGAGCAAGTGCGGAGCTGTTTAATCCGGCGTAATACCCGACTAATAAATTAATAATTGACAGATCCCCGATGTAACGTACGACACGAACACACGATTATTAGCATTAATGAGCGTGGCACACCTTCGATTAGACCTCAATTCCCTCAACACACGTGAGACACCACCCACAACAAAAAATAAATATATCAAGTAAAAGCAACAAAGAGCAAAAGAATGGATGTAAATTAGGGGTTGCAATGGTAAATGGGAGTAAAGGAATTAAGATTTTTCCGCACAGACGGTTAAATGATAATTTTTAATAATGCCCTGTAGAAAAATGTACATCGATAATAAAACAAGCGCGCTAGCAGACGAAGGGAAAAAATTAAAAAAAAAGTCGGAGAGGACAAACGATAGGAATTAAAAACAACCCTTTCTACCCACCCCCAGACAAGAAGAAGAAAAGATAATGTACAGATAACAAGCATCGGAATAAATTCGGGCCATTTGCGAGGCGGAGAGTGAAAAAAGAGCGCGCCATTAAAAAGTTAATTTAATTAGCAGTTATTGGTGTAAGTCGGTTAAGTTTTTTTTATCTCCAGAGCACGTGGGGGGGTGAAGGATCCGAATTAAACAAGGGTCGCTTTCCTAATTATATTTTGCGGAGACGTTTTGTGCATCAAAGGGTTACGATTAGGAAAGAAATTGCGCGCGCGCGAGTAATAATTTGGTTGCAATAATTTCCCAAAATTTTCACATATTATATATCTGTTAAAACCACCCTTCTAGTGTTAAGCACCGTATTGCCGTTTGTTAATTTAGGCGCGAGCGCGAGTACAGTCTATAATTTTGGGGTTTGCAATGTTCGCTTCTGTGCTGTTCACCCGATTGTGAGCCCTAAAACTCCCCGCTCTAACGGCGAGGACGTTTTAATGTTCTATTAATGAACAACAAGAATTTCATTAAAGATTGTTTGTATATCAACATGTCCACTAAATTATGTTGCATGGCAATTGGTGCGAGCGTAGTTTCGGTGCGCCGCACCGAAAACAATAATCACTCTAATAGCGGACAAATTCCCATTACGATGGATTTGAATAATTCCCGATAATTGAAAGGAGGATGGTGATCACGCCAACGCGTGCGAGGTGCGTCCTCGCCGAATGACACGTCGATGTAAATGGCTTTATGAAAATTAATC
Organism: Gymnusa sp. GC000175; assembly: GCA_030264735.1. Lineage (NCBI taxonomy): Eukaryota > Metazoa > Arthropoda > Insecta > Coleoptera > Staphylinidae > Gymnusa > Gymnusa sp. GC000175. Next base: position 11,512 of record JARJDX010091971.1, read on the forward strand.
ATCCCTGTTTCTCTCTTTGTTTCTATCGCCTAATAATCTATGATATGATACATGCCTATTAATGGATTACCGCGCTAGTCATCAAACGTTCGTGTATTTGTCATGTCGTGTCGTTTGTTATGAATTTTTTTTCGCGTTATCATTCTACTGCTGCTGGGAGTTGTCCGACAACTCGCATCTATTAATTCCACGCGTACTGCACGGCCCATTTCAATAACATTCATCACAATTATGCACAATTTACCAGGAATCAATTTTTTCCACATTTCATTTTGATGCATGGAACCATTGGGATCAGCAAATTTTTCAAACAAAAACGCATTAATAAAACACAAAAAAAATTACAGCAGTGACTAATAGCTATTTAAAAGGTGACACGGATGGAGAATTATAATCACTTTAGTCTACAAAAGACATCAGTCTTTAAAAATTGAGAAGCTAATAGCTATTTGAAAGGTGATACAGTAAAAGTATGAAGTAGTGTAATGATTTTAGTCCACATAGGAGGATAATCTTTAAAATTATGAAGAAGAACTAAATGCAAGGTGATCTACTTCAGTTTTACTAGTTTTATAGTTGTCGGTAACGAATATGCTACGAGCTTTTAGCACCAATGTTCCCCTACCAATATAATAGTCGCGTTAAGCTACTTCTGCGTAGGTTAGCGCTCGCCACTTGCTGCGCCATCTGTATGCGCACAACGTGTAACCAATTTTTTAGTTTGTAACGCGAACGTGCGAGATTGCAAAGGTGGCGCTGTAGCGAGCGCGAAAATTAAATTTCATCCAATAAAAGATGTCGATGTTACGTTAAGCAGCAAGTTTATTTGTATACATTTTTTTTAAGTATCGAATTCAAAGATGCACTTAACGCCGGAAAACGATAAAAATCATAAGCTTTGTAGACTATTAAAAGAAGACCTAAACGAAAAATAAATCCTAATTAAATCAATGAAGGAAGGTCCACAACTTAAGGAAATATTAGGAATCACACGTCAGAAGCATGTAAAAATTGATGGAGCATTCAAGAAAAATAAGATTAAAAGCCTACTTAGTAATAAGTGGGATGATGCGTGATGATTAAATTAATTAATAAAAGCAATTCGACATAAATAGAAATTTCTTTCAGTATGTTTATCAAAAAACAAATTTTTATTTTAATATAAATTTTTAAAGATTCTCATCACATTTATAGACTTGTTTACGTTAAACTTAAACCCAATAAATTATTATTTGTTGTTCGGGGGGTTGATTTATACGTCTACGATGAATTTAATCGTTTTAAGAGACAAAAGAGAAGAACGTTTTGAAGACATTACGCGCACACATAATCAAAGCAATTTCAATATTCGGTCCCCTCTTCTCGGGCTTAAGTTAATTTTAATGTAAGATATTGGCAACATTATACCCGGAGGCAGATTGCCGCCGTCCATAAATCAGTTTTTTATGTGCCATTTAACTACGGTTATTAATCGTTTGTCAGAACTAAACGGCAATTTGCCGTGCGCGCCTCGCGGAGAACAAAAAAAAAATCGGCAGAAATTATTCGCATCGCATCAATACATTAACCTCATCTATATTAAAGATTAGGGAACTTTGTGAACAAACGATTTTTTACTCATAATAGAATACTCATAAAGATTTAGAAGCGCAAAGTAAAGTCTTTGAATCGGCAATTATTTACCAAGTAATGTTAAAGAAAAAAGCTGGATTCTGGCGAACTTACAAAAAACGAGTTAAAATCAGCGGATTGATGAGTTTGCTAATCAAATTAAAGAAAATTGGCAATAATCTGATCTTTTATGCATAAAAAAATATAACCGCAGGTTAGATTAGGGTAGGAGTTAAGGAATTGTACATGTTTCGTTTATAAAGTTTATCTAAAGATTAGAGTGGAAATTGTGTGGTGGGAATTTTGTGGAATGCGCCACAGACAAATCGGCTTAATCACAACAGCCAGTAACAGATGATATGGTCGAGAATAAAAATGGTCGGGTGTTATATGTAAAAGCAACATTCCTGCCTCGTCGTGTGACAAAGTGTATCGCCAAACATACAAGTGCCACCCGTCCTAATGACGGAATTTGTCATCTTTTGTGTCCGAAAGGGCGCCGTGTATTGGCGGAGTAATATATGGAAGGAACGCGGCGCACGTATTGTCGCTGGACACGAGATGTCGCCCTCTCTTCTTCCTCTTCCACGTGCGGTGATTACCCGGCCATTGTGGCCCCTCGCACACCGAAGATTACACTTTGAATATTGTCTTTTGATATATTATTGTCATTAATACGAGCACGTTTCGTGTCGCTAGATGAATGCACGAGTAATACAACCTTTTTTTTACATCCCTTATTGTCACATACCCACCTGGAATAACCGGGATATTAACCGACACTGATAACAATAAAACGCAATATTTTCCACACAGAAAACATTCGGGATTCACGCGATGTATCACATTAAACATATCTTTAACTACATTCAATAAATAACGTTGGAAACACTTTTAGAAAAATCCTCACTCACCCACTTAAAACAAAACACTCAAAACCTATAAAATGCTAGAAAAATTATAAGGCGTAATGATGCAATTATTTTATTAATTTTTCAGGAATTGAAATTTGTGGATAAGCAGTTTTTGTGTTACAATACCAAAAATGATAAAATGGAAAATTTTGTAGTTAGTATTTCTTTTGCATATGCGTTAAAGATTTTGATATAGAATTATAGATTATAGAACATAAATTGTATACGTGGTTGATAACCTCTGTGGTTAACGCCACCAAACGAAAAAAAAACAAGAAGTGAAATCTGTGGATAGGCAATTTTCGTTTTTCATCATCAAACAGTATAAAATGGGAAAATATTTGTGGTTTCAAGATTTTCTCTTCATTTGGAGTCAAATTTTCGGGAAATTGAAGCCAGTACATTGGTCTTTCTTAATTTTTACTCTAGGGACCACTTCCCATTTTAAAGGACTTTAAAGATTTGTATAGCTTTTATCGAATTTCAATGGCATTTTTAGTACTTTAGCTTAACTTGGACAATATTTTAATTTTTAGAACATCACCAGAGACCTCGAGAGCTTTTTCGATTATAACTTGGATCTCAAAAGCTTTTTCAATATCATTAGAGACCTCTACAGCTTTTTTGCATATCTCCAAAGATCTCGAGAGATTTTTTTGAATATCACTGGAGATCTCAAGAGCCATTTCGAATATCACTACAGATTTTGAATCTTTTTCGAATATTACTAGAAATCTCGATAGCTTTTTGAATATCACTGAAGATCTTTAGAGCGTTTTCGAATATCACCGGAGACCTCGAGAGCTTTTTCGGACATAACTTGAATCTCAAAAGCTTTTTAAATATCATTAGAGATTTCAAGAGCTTTCTTGCATATCTCTAGAGATTTCGAGAGATTTTTTTGAATATCACTGGAGATGTCAAGAGCCATTTCGAATATCACTACAGATTTTGAGATCTTTTCCGAATATTACTGGAAATCTCGACAGCTTTTTTAATATCAATAGAGATCTCTAGAGCGTTTTCGAATATCACCAGAGACCTTGAGAGCTTTATCGAGCATAACTTGGATCTTAAGAGCCTTTTCAATATCATTAGAGATCTCAAGAGCTTTTTTGCCCATCTCTAGAGATCTCGAGATTTTTTTGAATATCAAGAGCTATTTTGAATATAACTACAGATTTTGACAAAATATTACTGGAAATCTCAACAGATTTTTGAAATCACTAGAGATCACGAAAGATTTTTTAAATATCACTAGAGATCCTTACGCGTTTAAGTAAGTATGACAAACCCCGCACCTCATTTTCAAAAACATTGCTGTAGCCAGATGATTTATCGTTTATTTCTTAGAAATTATTATTCCAGGCTATTCAATATATCATCTCATAAGAAGAAACTTAACTTTTTTGGTAATTTTTTTTTCTCTGAAATGAAATTTAAAATTTTGAAAAATGTATGTGTAATTTTTCTCCCGTTGGTAATCTCGCTTGTGTTCCTGAATGAGTGTAATGCATTGTGTATCGTGCGTCCCGGACACGTCTGTCGAAGTCTCCGCGGTCATTTTCCGAGTACAGGCGTAATGACGGGGCCAACTCCTGGGGGAGTCGGTGATGTAGACGTCCAGGGATCCTGCCTGTGCCCTAAACTATTACTCTCCATCTCTCGTTCCGAGCTCCTTCAACTGAATATTGCACACGCTCCATTTAACATACTTATATCTTTTGTGTGTCGTTTTTTTGACCCCGTCAAAAAAAAAACACGAAAAAAAAACCAAATGACAAAAATTAATTACCCGCAACGTACTAAATTATTTTGCCAAAGTTTTAGTACGACTGGTCCGAAATGTGTCTTGATCTTGGCTGTGGGAGGGTGTGTTTTTGATAAATTCACGTACATTAATACCCCATGCGGTGTGCGTGATGTCCCTGCCCCGCGCGCGCCACAAAGACGCGGGGATTTCTAATCTTAACCAACTGAATTATTAATATAAATAATAATCAGGGTCTCGGATTAATCCGCGACATCCATCTCACTTTAACGCAATTAATTCCTGTGCGGAACAAAGAGGGACGCATGGGGGTGGGGGATGGTGTGCGGACGTGTTAAATTGTTATTCATCACCTGCATGTTTATTTATTTCTTTGTCTCGTTCCGCCATTTTAATTAAAATCTCTTCCGAAACCGCGATTTCGACGATTGTTCCTTCGACCCCCCTTTAACACATTTTCGATTGTTTCCACATCCTTGGCAAAAACAAATTTTCTTCAGTCAACTCACTTGACTTAACACACATCACATAATAATAAAATGCGTCAATTAGAAACAAATTAATTACACAAAGAAATTAACTAAAGCCAAGAATACCTAAACCCTATTTTCAGAAACACTCAGGTATTGACTGTGCAGTAGTATGTGTGGTACAGTAAATTTATGTTGATTTCTAATAAAATTTGCAGGAAAATTTTATTAAAAAGTTGTATTTTCGTAGGTTTTTTTTTTCAGGGAAATGATAAAAAATACATTTTAAGACAGTTACAGATTTGGTTCGAGGGAAAAATATTAATAAAGCATGTTGGGACGCGTGGGTATATAAATGAGAATAAATCGGGCTTCCTGTGAGGAAATCTCAGCGATCCGGATCGACGATTTTTCCACGTCTATTCGTGGAAATTGCATTTCCGCGAGATAGATCCTCGCGACCTGTAATACCACTACACACTCTTACACAATTTAGGATGAAAATACCTTACAAGGAAACGATGATTACGATCTGAATTCTTTCAAGTTTGCAGCATTTTGATAGAATCTGTGAACTGGCAAACTAATTAAATATTAACGGAAGTTAATTAAAGTGTATGGATCGTAATTATTTAACTTCATCCATGGAAAATGTTACAAAACAGGAATTAAATCTGTGGACAGACAATTTCATTCACCCATGCTAAAACTTACAAATTACGAATTGAAATCTGTGGACAGTCTATTTGATCTTCATATATATTAGAATATAGAAGATTAAATCTATTGACAAGCGACTTTTCATTCATGCAAATTAAAGAATAAAAAAATTGTGCACCTGCGAGTTTTCTTCAATTTACAGTTATTGTACTCGACTCACAACTAACGGTGGATCTTGGCTCACACAAAATAATTAGCTTTTAAAGTGCAGAACACAATTCCCCAAACAAAATTTAAAGGGATTTTGAAGGTATTAAAGTATTTGGTTTGATTTTATATGGAAATATTTGAAAAGTGGTTTTGGTGTTGGTTATGAAGCGTGTGCGGGTGCGAGGGTTGAAGTATTTGATGATGCTCTGGGCGGGGGTGTCGATACGAGGGGTAGCCTGACCTATGGGGCACCTGTTGAACGCAAGCCATTTACACCCTCTGACCTCTGGCCGGTCGGTGTACGCGGCGATGATAGGTTTGCGTGTTTGTCCCGCTTTAAACTAACCCCCTTGGAAAAAGCCACCCTCACCGCGAAAAATCGTCGGAGTCTTGACCCTCACATCCAACTTGGAATCATTATTAAACGGACCAATATTAAATTGCCAGCGATTCCGACACATTTATTTCCTTCTTATTCCACGCGCGCTTAATCTCGCGATCCACTTTGATATATCGTCCGTCCCTTTGTCTCTTAATTAAAAGTTATTCGCAGGAAACTTGCGGGGCTTGATTGATACACAGGAATTTCGAGCTCAACACAACCCCATCCACACACATCAAGTTTTTTTTTTTCCAAAAAAATTATTTTTGTTTGTGAAGGCTAATTTTATTAAATGACGAACGCTAATGCAAATGGAACACAGTAACAAATGGCATGTCAATAACAGAAATAAGGGTGCGTCACAGACCACATTACAACCCCAAATGTCACTAGAAACAAGCGATCCCAACCCCCTATAAATCAGAACGCATTAAAACCCCCAACGCGCGCTAAAAACTTACAATTTTTCTTTCTCGTTTCAGGTAATAAGAGCGAACGCGATGTATGATGATGGTTCCGATTTATTCGCCCTGTTTCGAATTATATAACTTTATACTCATATAAAAAAAAAGTCCACACAGTGCTGCAATCATTTATCTCGTAAAGGAAACGAAGACAAACCTAACTGTACAGATCAAGAAAAACGAGTCGTCATTCCGAACTCCCATATAGTCATTAATCCCACTCCATCCTTTATTAAACTCATCCGTCTTTTTTTCACGGGGTAACCAACCCCCGAAAAACAAAAATTACTTAATAATAAATATTAACTTAATAAAACAACTTTTTCCTTGTCATTCTTCTTCCATTTTATAGGTTTCAAGCCATTTATTTCGTAGAAGTAGTAAAGAAGTTTTGGAAAAGTTTATTATTTGCTCCTTTGATAGACTTTAATTATAGTTTAATAATCAAAAAAACGTCAAATTTTAGTCTTCCCTATTGAGGTTTTCATTTATGTAAAGTAACATGTCTGCAAATTAAAGTTTTTAAAACGTAACCTTTAGGACATGCAAATTGCTGAAATAAGAATTGGAGTGAAACGAAAAGTGAAACGTGGGTACCACGCCAGACTCGCTCTACTATTGAGTCACTGTAGGAAGTACCCGAGTTACTTTAAGTTAACTTAAGTAAGTACGTTCTAATTTAAAATTCCGCTTCATACGCGAGTCTTTGTAGGAAGTAAAAGGGTTTACTACATGTCACCACGTCACCAGATATCGCAAGAAGGCGTGGTTTTACAATTTTGTTTCATAAGCTCTTATCAATGTGTTGGTTTTAAAGATGAGAAGAAGGTAAGCCTCACCCTGACTCGTTAGAGCGAGAAAAGCGTGTCTTACGTTATCTTCTCAGTTAAAAATATTTTTCCACAAAAAAAGGGAGACACAACTAAACTGGTTTCACACGGTGACCTTTATTATGGATCAGGGGTGCCCAAACTTTTTGCCGTGAGGGCCAGATTGGGATTAGAATCAATTTGCGGAGGGCTACGTTAATATGTGAATTAAAAAATCTCATTATGACTTTAGCAGCACTGCATTTTATATTTTACAGCAAATTATTATAGATACATCAATGGTTAACACACATGGCTAAATAATACATAATTAGAAAATTATTTCATGCAACTTTTAAAGAGAAAGATGGAACTGTAATGTTTCTTAAAGGATTTCTATATCAAATTTAATTTATTACAATCTTCACCAAATGTATAAAATTTATTGCTTAATAACATAATGAAAATTTTCCAATGTGTCATTTGACGTCTAAAAATGTTTGTTTGAAAAATTTCCATTTTTGGACATTTTGATCTCATATTTAATTGATATTTTCCGAGTTTCCAGCGTGTCAAATTTAATACAACTTTCACAAAATGTATAAACATTATTGCTCAATAACA
>JARJDX010092034.1:0-11980 GCA_030264735.1 Gymnusa sp. GC000175
CAATAGATAAAATACATTTTTAAAATACAGGTGAATTAAATAAAATTTAAAATATTTAACCAATAGAAATAAACTATTTATTAAAATTTCTTTAAAATGTTTAGTTCAGGACGGTCCAAACGAATTGCCGCGAGGGCCACGTGAATATGTGAATTAAAAAATCTTATTATGATTTTAGCAGCATTGCATTTTATTTTTTACAGTAAATTTCAGATTCAACAATAGAAAACAGACGTGGCTAAATTATACATAAATAGAAAATTATTTTAAGCAACTTTTAATGGGAACTGTTTTTTCTTGAAGAATTTTTTAATTTTTGAATCAAAATCCTGTTTTATCAAATATGCTTTTCGCATTTTTTTCAATTTCGTTATACATTTTAAAGTTCGCGCGAAAAAATCAGTATTTTTCAAAAACCTTTACGGGCCGGATAAAATCACTTGCTGGGCCGGGTTTGGCCCGCGGGCCGTAATTTGGACACCTCTGATCTAGTGGGAGAGTCTCCAGGAACAGATTTTTTTAAAGAATTCCTTAACTCTTAACGTTTTTTATGTTTAAGTAAAGACCATTTTTGGCCTTAAGAAATAAATATTTTTAAAAAATTCTTAACCCTTAACACCTCTAAGAGGAAAACCGCTATCGAAATATATAACTTAACATACTAATTGGAACAAATTAGCGAAATTATGAAGTAAGCTAGGATGCAAAATCAAAAACCGGAGATATGCAAAAATAATACCCAAAAACGGTTTTTATTCCTCATTATCAAAACAAAAGTAACATGACCTTTGTACAAAGAAGCACATTGGTATGTGAAACGACTTTTTGTTAAGATTCGAGTAATCCTTTGATACCTTTGCCAAAGACGAGATTATGCAAGGAAAGTAAAAGCAATTTAAGAACAATGTTTTAATTTTATTGATACTTTCTTTGATAAGTGATATCTTGAACTGGACTTTCTCCTAAAAAAATAACCTAGAGCAAGACGCAATGGAAGAACGTACAGAAACAAATCTAGTACGAAACAGTTTATAAGATGCAATAACAAGTAACGCAAGAGGAACATTTTTATCGAATATCAACAACCATTAAATCAGATACCTTGATGATATAACCCTGATTATTTAAGCATTATATTTTCTTATAATTTATCATATTCAGCTTATTGTCGCTTGAGTTCTAATGTGCCTGTTTTAATCTGAATTCTGTGCTTCAGAGATTACCTGTAATTACATATAATAAAATTTGTCATTTAAGAAGAAGTTTTTTTTCCACTTTTATTTGAAACGTATTCCATTGCATGTGCTTTGAAGCATCATTAAAGCCTTTGACTTATTGATACGTCCTATTACATTATAAAAACCTTGATTCGTACCTTTTGTCAACGTACATGATAGATTATGATTTCCATATTGAATCAGTCAAGTGTTATGAAATGATTTATGAGCTGAATATATAAAATGAATAAATCTTATATTCATGTATCTCTGCACTTTCTCATAGAAAAAAAACATCAAAGATCTTATTTATATTCATAAAATATGCAAATAAAAAATTTATTGCACAGTTATTACGAAATTATTTGCACATGTGTAAAACTTCATTTTTTTTTAACTTTGCCACTAAAAGTTAAAATTAATTTGAGAAGACGCTATTTAACTTTACGTGAAAGCCCAGTAAGCAAGTGCTAATCACAGATTTTCGAAGACCATTCTATATTTTTCCAAAAATCTCAATAAAATTGAAATTTTGAAGGAAATTACTAGGTCTTGAATATTTTGTGGAAAAGACACACTTATTATTAACAAAGCGTTACAAAAAAGTGGTATTGACCAACCTCACCTGCTCGCGGTACACACAGCTAGACAATGAACTATCTCTGGACTAAATAATCGGATAACCCGTCTAATGTGTAATGTAATGTGCAAAAAAAGACCTAGCAACATGCGGAACGCAACAATACAAAAGATTCAAATGGTGAAGAAAATAAACAATTTTTTCCAAGACTATGGACCAAAAAGGTAAAAAGATTACTAAGATACAAGGCATCCTAAAGATGTTCCAAAACGACCATGAACCACATGAAATACTAAAAAGGTAAGAAAATGGACCTTCAATCCTAATATCAGAAGTGGAGAGAGTTATCAAAAGGCTAAAATGAAGCAAAGCAGCTTCTAATAAAATAGTAAAAGCTATACGAGACGTCGGTTTAAAGCTATCCAACAGATTGATCAAAGACTATAGACAACATGAACCTGACCAGTAGAATAATCAAAATTTAAATTTGTGACTCTTTGCCAGAAAAGGCGAAGAGGAATCTGCGAGAACTGTCGCCGCACTCCTTCTAAACATACTAAAGAAAAAGCCAAAGTCGTATTTTTTCCTGGCAAATACTGCCAGACCATGCGAGTTTCGTCTAAAAACGAGTCGCAAGCACCAATGTACGACTGATTATAAATAAATGTTGAGTTTACCTGATTTCTCTTCTCCACAACCTCTGCATCTATACATCTACCTTGAAGTACAAGAAATCAAAAGGGTATGTGAATGCTGGTTAGACTCCCAAATCAAGGAGAATAAAAGCGTCGCACCTCCATATTCTTCCCTTTTGCAAGTAGCTAAGGAAGCAATGGAAGTCTAAGAAGCCTTATCTCAAAATACATTCTCGCACCTCCATATTTTACCTTTTTGCAACTAGCTAAGAAAGCAATGGGAGTCCTGAACATCTTCAAACAAACTAAGAATCAAGTTATAGTCAAATCAAATTTGTCTAGCGTAATTCAGCTCTAAATTTTATATTACACATCCAAAAAAAAATAAAAACCCCAACGCATCCGAGGTTAAGACTATTCTAAGCGAGTTTTTCAGTTCAAATTATCTTGCAGTAAAACTAGAATTTTAATTTACTCACCCTGAAAATAATTCACTGGTCTCCAAAAATTAAAATTTTCTAATCAATCAAAATGGTCCAAAAATATTCGCCCGTAAAATTCAAAAATCAAATTTCTAATCGATTAAACATTAAACGATGAGAACGTTGTTTTTTATTATCAACAATGAACGTAATCAACACCCAAAAATGACATTTCAACTTTGTGTGGTTTATTTACGAAACAACTCCATGACAACGCTCTAACAACTATTTTGAATTCAAACGTTTGCTTGGATGTGCATCAATATTATTAATAAATAAATTAAAAAAATTAAGCGCAAACGTAAAGCGATAAAAATAAAACGAAAACAAATTTATTTATTTATATTATTATTTAACAAAGAAGGCAACTTGTTATCGCTGCCATAACTTCTCGTAGAGTATGTACGCCAGAAATTATAAAAAAAAATGTCTAAAAATAATCCGACACCGGCATTCACGCAGTTGACATTGACCACTTGGACAATCATTTGTTTAGCTATAAGCGTCATTTGAGATGTTAACAAAATAAATTTCATCAATATTTACATTTTTGTAATTTTATTGTGTGAACTTACACAAGGTCAATTTGATACTTTGATTTGAATGTTAAATATTTTTAAATTGGTCGCGAAAATTTAAATCAAAAAGCAGAAAATTAAATTAAAAAGAAGCAACACAACTATTACCACACAAGGACCTCAGCCAGTTAGGAGGTAAAATCCTTATAAATATAACCGTAACTAAAATTTAGTTATTTAATAATCAAAAAGCAGTAAAAAAAAATAATTTGTTTACTATTGCAAGTATTATGCAAAATGCTTGATAAGTTAATAACAAAATTAATAAAAATAATAACAACGCGGTAGTATAAGTTCAAGGTTGCATCAATACTTTTATAATAAATTATTAATTAAAACAGAATTACAAAAGTCAATTCATACAAATTTCCATATTTCACTTCTGGGAAGGTTGAGTTTGCATTGGGAAAAATCGATCAAGATAGCATGTGGAACATGAATAAACAGAATAATCAAAAAACATTAAATTAGTCGATTTTAATACATTATTAAAGAGTACATACGTAATTAATGAAATTGGTTTATTTTTAATTTGGTGTTGAAAATTGTAAATTTGGTGCAAGCACAGCTAAGGCTGAAAAAATAGGAGGACGTGATCATGACTTTATAAAACTATGGCTTTTTACTAGCTCTTGGCGCGCTGAGGAAATACTTTTAAACTTAATTACTAAAGTTGCAAAATTTTTGGTGTGAGTATTTTATTTCAAGAACAGTTCAAATGAGAAGGTCATGCTTTGTAAAAATAACGACACGATTTATTTTATTTTCTAAAAATTTAAAAACAGAATGGAGATTTATATCTGCATAAAATTATGAAGAAAATATATATTTAAGGAGAAAGCAGGTAAAAAAGACCAAGGTGGATTAGCATTTTATTTAAAATAATATTATGTGGTGCTTAAGAAGAAGATTGTGCGCTATATCAGAATTTTTATATTACTAGGTGTTTAAATATTGAATGATAAGAAATAAATTAATTTCAGATAGTGTCATCCACGAAAGTACAGAGAAGTATAGTGAAGATTTTCGTCTGGTATGAGAAGAAGCTAACACTCGGAGTACACAGATAAAATTGATAATAGATAAGATATAAACCATAACCAGAAGGGGTGCACTGGTTCAGATATGTTTTATGAATTGAGAGGGAAAGCCACAAAAAAAATCACAACAGATGCCGATACACTGAAAAGCAAGAGGAAGACCAAAAGCGAGGAGAGGCAAAGTAATAAATAATAAATGACCCGTTTCATTGTAAAGATTTGTAGAAGATCAAGAAGGCGATAAAGAGATAAGGTAATGGATGTCCAAAAAGCCTGGAGAAGACTTCTGGAAGACCAAGAAGGCGATGAACATATGAAGTAATTCTTCTTCTCGTGCCTTATTCGGTACGAATGGTTCCCTTGCCTTTCTGTAACAGCAGACAAAACGCCCAACACAAAAGTAAGCTGCCTGGACTCGGTTACAAGAATGGCACTACAAGAAAAAGGAAAGGTCCTAAAATTGTACCCTGTGGCACATCTAATTTTACTATATAGTGGTGACGTATTGGGTTCCCCACATCCAGGACGTAAAAATAAGACATCCGGCTGCTGAGTGCAAGATCGTGGGTTTGCGCCCCACAGCAGGCAAAATACTTATTTAAATATTTAATGCCCAACACTGCCCCAACTCCCCAACCCGCCTTGCCAGCGTGCGGTTTCATGGCTAAAACCTTCTCTGGTCCGGAGTTACATGAGAAATCCTGTAACTCCAGTAGTTCGGAATCCACGCTAAACTGTAGGTCCACCTGTAATTACAGTTGCCAGCATTACAGGCAGAGAAGAGGCTTAACACCAGCAGTGGTGTTAACAAGGCTGCATATGATGATGATGATAAAAAAATATCGTTTTGGGACGAATAATAATTTGTGGATTAACGAGGAATTATCTGGGTAAATTTGGAACATGGACAAGTAAATAAATAAATAAAATAAAACACATTTATTTGTTGCAGCTTTATTAAGTATCTAAAATATAGAAAATCTATCCATTCGTTTTCTTCTTAATACATTTTTCAAACTCTTTAAGAGTCGAACAAAAATCGAACTAGGTTTGAGTTGTGGAAATCTTAAACATTATTAAAAAACTCCACGAATTCTTCAAAAAATGCTTAAATATATATTTAACAGGCAAAAATTTGCTATAGTTACTTCTTCATTCTACAAAAAATATATTTTCGGCGATTTTTTTTCAATTGTCAAAAGTGAAAAATATTCATATAACTAGATATAGACTTCTTCTAGAGCATTAATAAATTCAAATGAGTAAATACAATAAAACACATTTAAATATTGAAGATTTCTTAAGAATACAAAACAGTAACACCCGTGGCGCCATCTTCATAAAAAAATATTTTCCTAAAAGTCAAAATAACACAACAACAAAGTAAAACACATTTACATATTGAAGCTTTATTAAAAGTACTAAGTACACAATTAAACACCTGGTATATTCTTCATTAATAGACTTTTTAGAAACGTTTTTCCTGAAAGTTGAACCAACATTAAACAAAGTCTTTTATTGTGGAAAACCAGTGGACCAAAAATAAGTACTGAGCGCAGTACTAGCCATGGTATTTAAAATACGATAACATTTTAGAAGGCAGGAGCTAGCTAACCAAGTTTTCCTCACCAAATCATACTGCGCTGAGAAAGGCCCCGACAGGAACTAGATTTTAACCTGGTAATAGTGGCTTTTTGAGCCTATACCAAACTAGCTTTCATTACCTGCTCTACGACTGAACCGCGAAAATTTTTATTGGGGGAAAACTTACGTGCATACAGGCTTATCGGCCAATGACTATACAGGCTTAGATCCAGATGCCAGATACACACCATTGGCGCTTTATATATTTGAATACTTCCATTTTATCTGTAAACATCTCAAATTGTGATTGAGGGATAGTACCATGAACGAGCTATTTGCTAGGCCTAGTAAATACCTGTCACTGTCCAATTATAAACAAAGTAGCTTATGGCAAGGTACATGGCCGCATCCTTGAGGGTTAGGTTGTGGTTGTGATACAGGTTAGGGTTAAAGAAGCTGACGACGACGAATGAATAAGAATGCAACTATCTGAAGACATACTACAAAATTATTCATCAAAGCTGCACACGAATTTAAACTTAAATTTAAGTTACAAAAATAATTTATGTATTATTATTTTCTTATTAGCAACGAATAGAATTGTTTTCTTGGCATGATTTTACCTGCAGACTTAATGTTAAAATAATTTTAAAGAATTCCCATTGCTCCTTTGTTTGTTCTCAAGGATAAAGAAATTTAACAAACCATACTCCCAAGAAGCAAAAGTTGATTCATAAACAAGATTTAAACCAGAAGTCTCGACATTTATTTTTCCGGAATCATCAAGAAATCATCATAGCGAAACCTACACAAATCTAGATAGAGTATAATTTTTAAAATATTCATAAAAATTGCCACGTCAATAAACACCTTTGTTTAGTATAATACAATATAATAATTTTTTTATTCAATTTAATAAATGAAGCTCTTCGCTTGGATGCCCAAGAGTTTCATCCAATGCAAATTTTCTTACCGTGTTAAAATCGCGCAATTTTATTTATATTGGCCATATACAGGACATCTAACGGCGAAAAGCGAAACTATAGGCTGATTATGTAGAATTTTTGGATTGTCACAATGACACCGCTGTGCAGTTATAGAATTTATTCTAACATAAAATATGATACTCAGTTAAGCTTTACATATATTACATATACAGAGACATCTAACAGCGAAAAGCGAAACTATAGGCTGAGTAGGTAGAATTTTTGGATTGTCACAATGACATCGCTGTGGTGTTATAGAATTTATTCTAACACAAATAATGATACACAGTAAAGCTTTACATATACATATATTACATATACAGAGACATCTAACAGCGAAAAGCGAAACTATAGGCTGAGTAGGTAGAATTTTTGGATTGTTACAATGACATCGGTGTGCTGTTATAGTATTTATTCTTAACACAAAATATGATAGTCAGTTAAGCTTTCAACCTTTGAGGGATTTGTATTGGCATTTATTCATGCTGCCACAAATTTGCAGAAATATACGTAGTACGTTCAACAATGGATAGAATATGCGTTTAGTCGATTGCTCATTTCCAAGGTAAAAAGAAACTTAATCGTTACACGCTGCATAATTTTCTGGAAGTCCATTTCCTTTGCATTTAATTATTAATAATTAAAACTCATTTTTTAACATTATTTTATTTTGTTTTAAAAGAAGTGCTGGGTAATACAAGAAAAACTACCACCAAAATTTACTTTTTGTCATTGAAAGATTGTAAATCATCACCAAAAACAAAGCTTTAATTGCTATATTTGTCAAAATGGCAATCGAAAAACAAGATGTCAAAGTGGCAATTGTTTAAAAAACATGTCAAATTAGCCATGGATTTGAAATATACATGTCAAAATAGTAATTTAAAAAAAAAAACGTGTCAAAATGGCCAAGGAATTGAAAAAAAATTTCACAATAGCAACTTTTTAAAAAACATGTCAAAATGGCAATTGTTTAAAAAAAAATGTCGAATTAGCCATGGATTTGAAAAATACATGTCGAAATGGCAATTAAAAAAAAACGTGTCAAAATAATCATGGATTTGAAAAAAAAATATTTCACAATGGCAACTTTTCAAAAAACAACATGTCAAAATGGCAATTGTTTAAAAAAACATGTCAAATTAGCCATGGATTTGAAATATACATGTCAAAATGGCAATTAAAAAAAAAAACATGTCAAAATAATCATGGATTTAAAAAAAAAACATTTCACAATGGCAACTTTTCAAAAAACATGTCAAAATGGCAAAAACAAGGCAAACTTTACTTAAATAAATTTGTAATTATAATTTTATAATTAAAGTAATTGTTATTTAAACAAATATTACCCGTTAGAGTTAGTGTACCGGTGTATATTTTTTTTCTTTGTGTAATTAGCAGAACGTTTTGCGAAAAGCTTTCCACGCTTTTTTTCTAAGAAACTGCGCTGCTAAAAATATTAAAATAAATTTGGTAATTAAACAAAGTTTGCTCAAGTTAAAAAGTTCTTCCGGATTTATTATGTTTAAAATTAACGAGGTCATGATCACGTCCTCATTTTGTAATCTTTGGTTTGCTAATCGTAAATTAGGTTTGATTTTATGCTGCAAGATGCATTATGTTATGGTTTTTATTTAATCATATTTTTAACATCCCAAGGCGAATTGTTTTTAATTTATTTGGAATCATTTAAAATAATTGCCACTTTGAAATGTTTTTAGCGAAACTGTTGTCATTTTGACAAGTTTTGTTGAGACGTTGGCCAATTATTTCGAAACTGATTTCTTTTGCTATAAAGTAAGCCCATGGGAACAGCTTTGTTAAGAAAGTTAAGAAAAAGAGTTTAGTTTTCTCATTTTGGAGCCTTTAAATTTAAATTTGCTTACAACAACGTTGTAGAAGAAGCAGAGATAGGCCACCAACCCGGTGATCCGACGACATTAAGAGAATAGCACAGTTGCATGGAAGGAGTTAGAAAAGGCTTATGTCCAGCAGTGGACGCAAACGGTTGGAAAGTGATGATGATGATGACGACGAAAGTTGTATCCATGAGGCGAGAATGCAAATTACAAAAATGAAGTGCCTTTTTCGACTTGAGAACATTTTTATTTTCCCCACTTTGAAAATTGCAATTTTTCCCAGATATCATGCACGACATTTTCGCACATTTTCGTCACATTTTTTGTGAAATCTCAAAAACTATTGAAGATCTTTTGAGTACGTTTAAAACCCTTTAAAGCTGGCAAAGTTTTCTGCAATATCATTTTTTTGTGAATAGTTTTAAGTCAAAAACGATGAAGATGTGATTCTCATTATTTGAGGTCGCTAACTACCAAAATCGAATTAGTTGCCAGATTTTGAATGTTTTTCACTTACTTTTTTAACTTTTTTTTGATGAACTGTGGTCTCAACTGGTCAACACACTGGCCATTAAAGAGTAGCGTACAACTAGATAAAGCGGTAGACGAAAATACTATGTGCAGCTTGATACACACTTGGCACGGAACAAGTTGGAACTACCCCCTACAAAGTGCGTAAGCTAGTAAATGAAAAACGCCGATTGAGAAAAAAGTGGTACCAGGACCGTGACCCCACTGATGAAAGAGTTGTACACAAAAAGTCGCAACAACTTTAAAGAGCAATTGCAAACATAAAACAAGAATATATTAGGCGTTATCTTAGCGAACTCTCAGCTAGTAAAGATACAGAATACACGGTTGAGAAAGTCCCAAATGCCTTCTATAAGATATTCAAGACGACCTTGTCTCAAAGAAGGCAAGAACAAATCTGGGTTTGCAGATCACCTTGCGGAATTCTTTAAGAAGTTTGATGCCACACTGCCAAATGTCCCAGTAATCAAAAATCTGGGCATTCAGCTAGGTTTTTTTCAGAAGAAGTAGGAAGAGAGATCCGGACTAACTCCCAAGAAAGCTCCTGGAAACGGTCTTATTAGAGCAGAGGTGCCTAAGCAACTTCCGAAAAGATATCCTGATGATCACGTACCTCCTCATCGCTGACATTAAATTTAGACAAGTATCCGTCTGCTGAAAAATGGCAGTGAGTCCTAAGAAAGCTCCTGGAAAAGATCTTATTACAGCAGAGGTGCTTAAGCAACTTCCGAAAAGTTATCCTGATGATCACGTACCTCCTCATCGCTACCATTAAATTTAGATTAAATAGTATCCGACTGCTGGAAAATGGCAGTGATCATAATGCTAGGAAAGCTAGGAAATGATCTCAAAACTTTTTAGGAAACTTCTGCTGAAGAAACTAAAGCCCCTAATATTAAGGATTAAACCCAGACCAACAATTCGGATTCCGAAATTATGATTCAACCATCGATCAAGTACATAGCATTACTAACCAAATAGAAAAGATTTTAGAAGAAAAAAAGTTTTGTTCAGCGGTTTTCCTCGACTTTACCACAGCCTTTGATAAAGTTTAGCCCTAAATCTACCAAAAGCCTAAACAAAAAGCTTCCAGGTTACTTACAACTTCTGAAATCTTACCCCTCAGGGAGAATCTTTAAAGTAAGACTGGAACAGAATACTTACCACTCACAGAAAGCTTATGTGTAAAAAAACTTAATTGACTACTAGATCGCAGGATCCATCTTGACAGTAGAAAAAAAAATATATAACATACCTGAAATACGAAATAATCCAGAGCAAAATAAATGGAAATCGGTCAATAGGCAGGAGGCGAATCTCGTGGCTGAAGAACCTAAGAGAATGGTTTAAATGCACATCGACAGATCTATTCCGAGCACACACATCCAAAATACGCATAGCCTTAATGATTGATAACCTCCGCAAGGAGACGGCACCCTAAGACGAAGGAGGTGTTATGGTGCCAAACTTTGAGGCTGTACAAGTGAATGTAATATTAGAACAATCAAGATATGGCAAAACAAAACCTAGAGGAGCATTGTAAACGCTTCAAAGTGTATACGTACCGCCGACCTTCCGCCAGATCACAGGAAGGACGAAATGCAACGCATTGCTAGCAGACATGAAGAACGTCTCCACAATCACCCCCAACGTCGAGACGCTTCAGCTATTTGATAAAGTGAATCTCCTTTGCCTGTTGAAGAGGGTGAAAGCTTTGAAACTAGTGAAGTGAAGTGATAATTTAAGTGAAAAGAAGAGCAAAGGCGTGGAATAACCTACTCATTATGTCAAATACATTTGACTTAATATTTTGAGAAGCAAATTGTTGGTCAAACCTGACCAGTTTTATGTATGTCTCTCATGCATGATGCAAAAAAGCAAAAAATATTTATGATTTTATAAATTTTTAAAAATATATCGAAAATTCATAAACCGATTTTATGTTCGTACACGTAACTTCAAAGCCTCGACGAAAAATCAAAAAAATATTACTTTATGCCATTTTGGGGATGTAAATTTACTTTCATTTACGACGTAAAAGAAAGTATAGTAATCGCGAAATTTTTTGAAATCGAGATTTTTGCGGAAATATGCGTTTTCGACTCCTCTCATTCAGAAAAAGTTATTTTCGAAGTGGTGTCTGTCTGTCTGTGTCCTCTTCACAGCCTAGAGTCTAGGCCCTAGACGGTTAAACTAACAGGTCTGGAAAATATTTAAGCCATTAACAAAAATTAGGAGGTCCCAGTGAATTTTGGCTGAAATCCACCAACCGGAAGTGGCAGTTTATTGGTTAGGTTTTTCGTTTTTTTGCAAATATTTCAAATACTTTAAAGTTTATGGAAAAAAACAAAAGAGTACAAGAGTGCGACTATTGTAATTTCACCAAAATATTTTGATCATAATAATTTTCCTCACAGCATCATTATAATTATGGTCATAGTGTGATCACTATAATTATCGTCACATTGTGATCATAATATTTTTCGTC
>JARJDX010092037.1:0-11651 GCA_030264735.1 Gymnusa sp. GC000175
AATTTGATAATTAGTTTCAAAATTATTAAAAAAATGTCTTAATGTCAATATTTTGCGGACCAGTTACTAATGATTCGCGGACCGGCGGCGGTCCGCGGACCACCACTTTGAGAAGCACAGGGATAGTAGACGCATAACGTGTATGTTAGTTTACAACACAAGAATTTATATGGAAGAATTTATCAGCGGAAATATAAAAACAACACTAATCACAAATTAGTAATATACCATACGTCGCGCACCGTAGTTAGATACTTGAGATGCTCATAAAATAGATAATAAATTTATTGAGGTGCTTGTGCAGGAAATTCGAGGCGTTTTTACCTATTCACCCCTATAACGAGTATTTTGCCTGAATGCTGTACCGATACGATTTCTACGATACGATCTCGGACACCCCACACTTTTCCATAAACCCACTGCTCACAAAATTCCTAAGTATCAAGCCAAATTGCGCGACCCATACTAAACTGGTACAATATGTAAACCATTTCCTTTATGCTAGTCGACTAGTGCTAGTTCTAGCTGACTGGATCCAATTAACTAGCAAAATGTCAACATCGTTTAATACTTTTCTTGTTAAACAGATCACAGCCCAGTCAGCCACTCATCTGTAACACTTCGGGCAAACTAGCCAGTAACGAATAAAATCGTAGAAAGCTTACCTATAAATCGGATACAGACATCCTATTTAAAATTATATGTACAATTCGACGAAAATAAGGATGATCTACGAAAGTTAAGCAGCGCTAATATAATGTTTAAAAGAAAGATGCGCACTCAACCGAAAGTGGATATGCAGTAGCCCGACAATTTTATTATATATTTAAGGTTTCAACTTGGGCTTGGAGGAAATAATTGAAAGTCTCTAGAAATTAAAAGGCTACCGAATAGTTGATTGACAAAGAGATAAAAATGTTATGTTGTGCAGACTTAATAGTCGGCGAAATAAATCCAAAGGCTGCTTTTTTAATACAAAAATACCGAGCAAAACACTAGGATTGAAAACTTACATAACAAAAACGCAGTTAATGGCGATAGCATGAATTTTTTTTAAAGATAAGCTGGTGGAAAACAATAAAACAAACCTGTTTACAACTTACCTAGGCATGAAAATCACATTTAACGGAGCCCTATCAGAGGAAGTAAAAGTACAAAGAGAATATGAGATGTCCAAACGACTAAATTTGGGAAAACAATTTTCTTTAAAAAGATATAAGATACAAACGCAAAATAAAACCTATACAATTATAATTGACTCGTCTGTCTGGAGCAGAGATAATGGAATCCACCGAAATAAAATATCTTCACAAAATTACTAATACACAAAGGCTGATGGGGAGTTTACACTACGTAGTATAATACTCATATAAATACACAGATACCCAATAGTGTATAAGTGTTTTTAACAAGCCCATGACAAGTACAATTGGTTATTACAGTAAATCCAACTGTAATGGACAATACTTTAAGCATGGTAGTGTATCGCCAATCCCTTCGATGTATTCACAAGCCTCCCATCCCGAAGGTTTTTTTTGGCCCGTTCTTGTGCACATGTTTTGGAACAGGTGTCTCAATATTTATTTTGGGGCAACATTTTTTGTTCATTTGCTACCAATGTGTTGCCCATTGTATTAGATTGCATCTTACTAACGTTTCGATAGTTGGTTAGGTCAAGCATATCTGCCATATGTGGTCATTTGATTTCTGGTCACGGTAAGCTAAGCCCACATATGGTGCGCAAACAGCGCATTTGGAACACTTCAATGCAAGTTTTTGCATTTGGGTTTTTATGAATGTCACGGATTCGGATGAGAAAATAAGGTTGGTACCACCAAAGCGTTAAATATTTTTTGTTTTGTGAGCATTTAGCGTGTCAGCATTGAGCAGCAGACCAGGATCAGAGACGTATTTATTATAAAATCAAGTGTTTCAGCTGCAGATTTTAGTTGATCCTGCATATTCTGCACTTCTAGAGGTGATTCAGCACCACATAGTCAAGATCAGTTAGGTGTAAATCGTGAATTTTTTCGATCATGCTTTATTACTCAATCCATCACGAGATTAAATAATACAGGTGCTAATTAAGCAGCCTGGTGTCACGCGGAAATTTGGTGTTTCTTGATTGTTGACCTTAACCTTTCTGTGTGAAGGTTTGTAAAACATTGGTCTGTGAACAGAATGAAGAGCAGCGGAGAAGTTGACACTTTTGAACTACAAATGTGATAATTATCTATCGCCGGTATCGAAAGCATTGTCCGGATGGGAATGATATTTGGTCGCTGCACTCTCGTCCTTCTATGAAGCCGACCTGCAATTTCCATTGGTATCTAATATGTGGTTTGAGTCTGTTTCTGTTGAAGAGGTATATTATAGAGCGGCTTGTATGTGTTTTTCAGCTCTATTTAAAAATGTTGGCTTGTTGAAGGATCTTTCAGACAGGAATAATCGTAATTTGGAGTGCGTCTCGAGTGTTTGGTGAATTTGAGGCGTCATTTAAATTTGGCTAGACTAGATGATGGTGCATTATAAAATCGGCGCACCGCATCTCTTACGCCCTGCCCTGACAGGAAGTGTGAAATTTCTTTAATATCGGCATGTAATCCAACATATATTCAGTGTCTTCTGATCGTTGGAGCTCCATCTGATTTTATGGCGTCGCTTGTACGAAATTAATAGTTCATGATGCTCAGATTGTGTAGGACCGAAAGCCGTTATCGTTTATGTTACCACATCCGACATTGCCGACGACCGACTCCCCCAGCCAATTTTGTCATTTTCAATTTCGGCGTTCAAGTCGCCCAACATAATGATAATTCATATTGGATTCATTAATAAGGCAGGTTTACAGTTGGTCGTAAAAAGTGTCCTTGTCATTATCAGACCCACAAACGGTCGAAGAGTAGGCGGCTATTGTTACGATAGATATTTAAGCGTTCAGATTTATCATAGCCAGGCGATCGGATATTGGCGTGAAATCCCAGATTATAGTATATAAACCCCCTTTAGGAGATAGGGAGCATAGCAAAAACTTGAAAAAAATATGTATCATCACACAAAAAGGCAACAGGGGAGAGAAAAGGGCAATGTGGAACAGGTATATCGACCACATATAACAGAATTATTATCTTAACGGGACGCCTAAGCCCAGAAAGAAAATGATACGAAAGCGCTTTATTTCCAATAAAAAAACAATATATTGGTACTTTTATTTAAGAAGGTGAAAGGATACGAAACCTAAAACCAGAATTTTAACATTTTTAGAACCTCCAATTTTTATTAAAATTTTTATACCCATACTAGTTGGTTCAATGGGCATGCTAAGCTCACTTGAGTCACAGCATAATATGTATCCTAAATTTCAAGGAACATGTTGGTGTGCGCTTAATTAATAACAGTTTATTAGTTTTTATTTTATGAATTTCACGCATTCATTTCTTGTTGCTATGAAATAAATCTTTTATAATTTGTAATGTAGTACAGCAATCTTTTTCGGCCAAGGGTCAATTTTTGCACTTTTAGATATTTTCATTCATCTGCGGGTCAAAGTCGTTCCGGGATAATATTGCGTAGCTCAGTTAAAAATGCCAATTTAAATGTATATTTCGAGAAAACCTATCAGTTAAATAATGGGTCACACTAAAAGTTGTCGCGGGTCATAGGTTGCCGACCACTGAATTGTAGAAGTAGTACCTTTGCCAAGAAAATTATGTGTGATGTATAGCAATCAGAGTGCCAAAATTTATTTGATTAAAATATTTGTGTATATGTGAAGGGTATAAGGCAGTGGTTCCTAAACTTTTTTAATATGACTCTTTTATAAATTTCTGCAACCATATATTTCGTCGATGATGACTTCGTAAAGATATATAAGATCAATGTTTGATAACTTTTGGTACTCATTATAATCTTCTTCAATTGATTTTCTGCATAATACATCCTCTTCTTGGAACTTTGGTGCATGTTGTATTCGTAAAAAATTAATTGAATAAAAAAAAATGGTTTTAATCATAACAAATAGTTTAGCAAAAATTGAACATCAAGTATAAAGTCGTGGAACCACAGATATTTTTGTTACAAATCATATAGTCATTTAAGCCTATTTCTTCTAGTCTTGGATATATTCTTCCCAGGTCGTAGAACCTCGATAATTTCTGTTGTAAATTATTAAAACTTCAAAGAGTTTGGATGTTTCAGTTAAAATCGTTTTACCTTGGACATTTACTTAAATATTCAAAAAAACTAAAAAGATATTTTTAGAAGGTACCCATTTGTGTATAGCTGTCAGTTAAAATTTTACAATACACACGCAGGCCGCCCTTTAGCCATCGATAGGTCTGGATTGCAGTTTATACAGAACCGACGTGTATATTGTAAACTCCGCAGTTCTTATTGTCAATCCTAAACTTCCAACTAATTGGTAAATTTCCATCTTCGAGCAGTTTGTTTGATTTAAAATGTCAGCGCGAAGTATGTTTTATTACTCTGTAACTGAATTTAGTGAATTGTATCGACAATTGCCGTATCGAAAATTATAGGAAAATCGTATTCCAACAATACCCCGTTTTCTAGCCATCACTACAAACTCTTGTAATAAGAGGATTATTACAAAATGCGCTGCAAATTTTGTTTGCTAGTTTTCATCATTTTTCACCTTCGCACGAACTACAATCCGAATTGCGGTATAAAAACTGACAGTACAGCATCGTAGGTTAAAAATAATGTGCGGGCAACAGATAAGATCGTAAGTCCAGATCCTATAGCACCGGAACCGCAGGCAAACTGTATGCTGTATGGCAAAGATGTCAAACTTAACAGCTTACTTGGGCCAAATAAACAGTGCTTAACTTTTGGTGGGCCGCAAAGAAAATTTCAATATTCGTAGATACATGTATTTATTTGTATATAGTGGGTGGGGGGTGGTTGCGCATGCCGTAATTTCACTACATACATGCCACATGATCTGATTCAAAAATATATGTCGTACGAACGAGAAAAATGTTCTGCACCGGTTCGTTATAATTATTTTATTATTGTATTATATTGGCCGGGTCGGGCCTCGAGTTTGACATCCTTGCTGTATGGGAATGAGTATCATTAAGGTTGATTCACACATATCCGTGACGGGACAGCACTAGTACTTTCACTAGCAACAGTTCCGTCATTTATGACTAAAAAAATTCAAAACTAATTTTTAAATATTAACTTTTAAACCCAAATTGATAAAAATACGTCAGTGATAAATGAAAAATATTGGTGCCGCGGATTGTTAGATTTAGAATACGCTGGCGTTGTACCCAGTTTTTTTACTTGGCATTACATCATGCTGATATTTTTATTTCCACTGATGCTGTCGGTACTGTGCTGAAGTGTCTTCACGTCACGGGAATGTTTAAGTGTTTATTCCGGTTAAAGTATATGTAACAAATTCTCCCCCTTGCAATGCGACCCAAAAAATTATCTAGCAACTTTCTTCTGAGTTGTGATCCCTAGTTTAAGAACCACTGGTATAAATATTAATATCTGAAGCACATTTTTATGTGTGGCAGTAAATTCTGTTATGTGCCATATATTTGCATCTCTGGTCTAGAAAGTCTTTGCAATATCAGTGATGTTTGTCACATGATAATTAATTCCTATACGCGAGATTCTGATTAGTTAACCCAATTATCTAAAAGACTAGACACTGGACAGTTTATATATTTTTTTATATTAATTATAAATAATTTTTTCTTAGGTTTGGCTTGAAAGCAAAGAGAATTAAGGTAAAATATTATTAAAAAATTATAGAAAATTTTATGGAAAAAAAATTCAGTCACAAGTTAAATTCTAATGAGTTTGGCCTAGATTCGTAAATAAAAGCATGAAATATTTTAAATAAATTATAAATTGCTATTAAGATATGTACTATAAAATTTTGTCACAGTAAAATTTTTTGAATCATGCAATTACAATTAAAAATAGTTTTTTTATGTAATTACTTGACAAAAAAAGTTAAGAATTCAAATTAAAAACAGAAAGTTTAAAGCACTCTTTGCGGATCACCAATTTTATATCACAGCTATTGTTGTATACCCCACAAAACTATTCAATTTATCGAACAATTTAATAAGAAAAAGAACAAGACTTTGCAGATTAAACACATTATAATAAATCTAATTATCTAGTGTCTCAAAGAATTGTCAATAGTCATAAAGAATGCAGCATAATATATTAAGTTGAATTTCCGGTGTTTTACTCATATAATTTTGATAGAATATCACCAAAAACCGATCACAACAAATCACAAATCATCGCATCACTGTACAACGCACTTTGAATTTTAACTGCTTATTGAACATTTGAATAAATTGTGTGGTACTAACCACAAAATCCTGTGTCTCTTGTTCTTTTGCTGTTAACCTGCGGACAAGAACCTTTTCACGTTGCTGGGATTCAGCTAGTTGATTCCTAGTCCGATCGTAACTCTGCCGTAGATCAGACAATTCCCCTGCAACCACGGTTTACGAAAATTAACCTCCGCACTAGTTTTTGTTTCGTTCACTTCAAAAACACTTGCGCCAAAAAATAATTACACCTTGCTCTACATTATACAATAACAATTATTACACTTAGCATAACTAAAGTTATAACCTAGTGTCTCAAGTATAGTCAAAAACATCCACTAACAAGTGGATATAGTATCTACCTTCTTGTTGTGTTAATCGTTGCTCTAAGGAAGTTATATATGAATCCTGTAATCTCCAACGAGTGCTCCATTCCGCTGGTGTGAGATTAATTAAATCCGACTCTGACAGAATCACTCTAGATGGGACTTTATCTTTTTCATCTGGACTGCTTGGCTGTGCTCCATCATTTGAAGACCCCTGTTCTGACATTATGTTTAACAACCCTAAAATAAACAAAATATTAACTGTAGCACCTTTTAAAAAATATTTCCAAAATGCACAACCTGCTAGTAACGAAAAACAATTAAAAATTATTCAAGACTCATGCAAATTAAATTTAAAACACGTTACTTAGAACATAACACATATGAAGACAAATTTATGCAAGAAATCGTTAACAAGGAAATGAAAAGAGAACGCACATGACATTGAAAAAAAAATACTTTTTACGCAACAATATAAAACGTAGAATTATTTAAATAAAAAAACACAAATAATCTCTTAACCTACTTGTAATTACTCTTTAATTTATTCCAACAAATCCATATTCATTAAATAAATACGCAATAACGTAAAATATTTTAAGCTTAGATCGGCCATTACGTTCAGCTCAAGACTATTATAAATTGTACTTACCTAAATAAATATATTTATAAAGTTACTTGGAATTGAACACAATGCACTAAATTAACTTAAATTGTTTTGAGATAACGTTCAAACACAAAAACACACACATTAGGGCGGATTTAATATCAAGCAAAATTGATAAGCATAAACTCCTACTCAGACGCCATCATGTCGTTGATTGGTAACTACAGTTTTACCACAACTACGAGGAAAAATATCGAAAATTTCAAAACAAATATTGAATTGCTATGAATAGAATTTGATTACTAGCAATCAATATTATTCTATTAATGATCACCTAAATTCTTAGAAATGGCCACAATTTTTATCAAAATAATTTGTAGTTTTGGTTGCATATTTCGAATCTTTAAGGATAAAGATACACTTCATATATGCAAATAAAATCACATATATCACATCTTTACGGAATATTTTATTATGAATTATTTTAATCTGTTACAAGTTAGTTTTTTTTTCTTTGGTGGCTCTGCAGACCGCTATCAATCCATGGCTTCCCTTAATTTTTGCCTCCAGATTTCTCTCCTTCCAGCGTCTCTTTTTCAACTTCTGGTCACCTGGCCGGCACACTGTACTCTCTGGATTTTAATAATGATTGAGTATAGTTATTATTATAGCGTAGCCTTCATTTCCCGTTTTCCTGCACTGGTTTAAGATTTTTCACAGAATTTTTTCGTTCATATGGTGTTTGCAACTTTTTTTGTTAAAATCCTGGCTTCACTACCATAACTAATGCTAGGTACTATTAGAGTGGCATATATTCGTAAATTAGTGCCCCAGTGGAATGCTTGTAATTTTTAAGATATCAATCTTCTGAACAAAAGGAGATGATCGCAGATAGATGAGACTCTAGGACCAATGTCCCACTAAGACTAGGACCTAGATTACTAGAGTAACATTAGTAGACAAAGAGTGAAAAGCAAGAATGAATGGAAAACACGACAAGTCTACTATTTGTTAATAATCATGATGATAAAGAGAAATTGAAAAAATAATCAATTTCCATTTTTTTTAATTCATTTCCTTCAATTATAGCTGATGAGAAGTTGAAAAACAGACCTTTCCTAATTTAGAATGTAAGATTTCATGACTTATTCTTTTTCTTCTTCTTCTTCTTCAACGCCACCACTACATTTCTTCAAGCTCCCACTGGCTCCTTTCCATTTTCGTATATTCAGCTTCTTCAGGCCTCTCCCATGGGTCGCCTTCCTTCTGGTCTGGATTCTAGGTTACTTTTCATGGTTCTATTTTGATTTTATTGTCATTTCCCAGCCATCTTATACCGCCGGCCCTAATTAAACCTGATATTGTCTCGCCGACACACAGTTCTACTAACTTATAGTTCATCATTGTCTGTAGCCATCTTGTGTTTGGATTTGGACTGTTCTGCTCTTTAGAATTCTTCTCTCCAGTATTAGCAAAGATGGCGCCACTGCTTTTATAAGTGTATGGCAAATCTTGTTTTTAATTTTACGTTGGATTAACTTCGATCTAAACAACAGTGCGTAGAATATTGTTACCCTGGGCAAATCGGTGTTTAATGTGGTTGCGACTTGCGAATGTCGTTCTTCGCTTCTACCATAACATCAAGATATTTGAAATTTTAAACATTATCGTAATTTCAATTTTTGATCGTAAGCATATAATTTCTAGTAACATGAGGTATACACATATTTTGTTGTTTCGACCTAACTGCACCGATTTTCTTTCTTATTTTACGTTTGCTTCCTTCCTAGAAGTTCTGTATTCTCTGGGAGAGTATTGTTATATCATTCACATAAGTCAGTATTTTTGTCATTTTGTGAAATAGATTTCGTGTCGACGAACAAAACTGTTGACAGGCTATCGCCTGTAACAGGATTTCGTCGATGTGACTCTGCATTATAAGTTTTCCATAGTCTTTTGAATGGTTGTCAGCAGTTTTGGGGGATCACTCAATATTCTAATCGTAGTTCTAGTGCGTACCATAGGCAATTGAGATCTACGGAGTCATAGATAGTCTCGACTTCAATCGAAGTTAATTTTCTTACTTTCGGGGTTAAATCGCGTGATTTTATTTGTTGTTGCAACTAAGTATCCCAAAAGGAATCGTTGTCTTTGGAACTGAGTCACGGCGGAAATACGCAAATGCGCTTCTCATCATGCACTTTAATGGTTTAATGCAGTCATAAAAATGTCACTACTAAATGTCAAATGCTGCGGGAACAAACGGACCTTCAAATTTCTTAGGCCATATATAGAAAATTGCATGGGCAGAACGTCTTATACTACATACATATGATGTTTAAACTATTTTCAAATCTGACTTGAAAATTTTTTAGCGAGACATATTCGGATGCACATTGTTGAACATCAGCGGGTGTTAATCATATTAACGGCTCAACTTGAGCCGAACATTCTTTACTAATATTAGGTCATTCGTCATTAACTATAATCCCCCATTATAAAACATTATAAAGTTTTGCGAAGCTGTTTAGATTTACAAATCTTCATAGAATTTGAATCGGGAAGAAGACTTTAAAATCAGACCTAGCTGGAAATATTTGTTTTATTTATTAAATTCTCACCCTCACTAGGTTTTAACACCATATTGTCATATCGACTATGTTTTTCTACCAAAATAGTTAACTAAATAAACAATTTTGTAGTTGGATTTTAAAAGTTACTTCTCGAGATATTGCGAAGAAAGTGTCGAAAAATTGCGAAAATCGCACGTAATTTTTTGTTTATAGTTTTTTTTATAGTTATAGACTTTATAGTTTACAGACTTTTAAAAACATAACATATATGACCTTTTCAAATAGCAAAATTTTGATTTTTCTAAGCCTCATATGACGCATACTCGAACATTCTTCAGTCATAAAATTTATTACGAAGCTTTGAAAATTTGGAATTGTTGATAACAACAAATATAACTACGGTATTTAAACCCGAAACTATTAAAATTTATTTGGACATTTCCTAATTTTTATCCATATCCATATCAAAAATGTAAAATTTAAAACTAGTGTCGACATCTGTCGTAAAATTTAAAAATTGGAAAATTTATTGCTTACTATTTTTTCCTGTTACCTCAAATAATTATTTATTAATATAAGTAAACTAATCCTGTTAATGTTTATAAAATAAAATTTTATTTACAGTCATACCCACTGATTAACTAGTTGTAAAAGTGTGAGATTAAAAAATATTAACTTTCCTTAAACTCCACTAGATGTCGCAAGAAGTATATTATTATTGAAAAATTATTTTAAATTCAAATTTTTTGACTATTTTTTTTTAATAAGAATTAGAATATTCCTAAGAATAATAATGTCTGTAACATTATTTTTTTATTAATTATTTTAAGATAATATAAATGCAAATATGAATTTTAATATGATTATTATCATTACTAATTTTTTTAAATAACCTTCGGGTAAATTTTGTTTAATTTATAAGTACACGCATAAATTTTGACGAAAAATATTGATTTCCTGTTAATATTTTAAATTGTGGCCATGGCCTTAAGTTATTTAATTCATTGCAAAGCAAAATTGTACTCCTTTATATTCAGCATTTATAATTTTAAATTTTTTCAACCTTGAACTGTAATAAAAACAAAAATAATCTTGAAATTTGGTTGGCTTGTACGCGAAAAATAAAAATTGCATTTTTTTAGTAATTATATTTAAGCTGGGCATTAAATTACGAGACGTTTCATTATATATAATGCTTCTTTGAAAATATCATGTGGGGTTGCATTATGAGGGGGTTTCATTGTATGTGCAGAAGCAGGAAAATAAAAGAATTTTAATACCCGAGTCTGAAACTACCTGAGGCTTTTATAATAAACGCATGCTGATGCTGATGACTGTGGCTCCAGCATAATCTTCGTTTTCTAATAACGTTGCAATTTGCAATTTTAGTCATAATAATTTTGATGGATAAGTGGCTTGAAAAAAAATGTATGCATCACTTAACTATTTATAGATTTCGTTCTTAGACTATTGCACTAAGAGTAATTAACATACTTCACAAGGGCGGATCCAGCTTGCTTTCTTAGGGGGGGTAATTTTTGGACCAGAAAAATAATTATTGAATTAACTGATGATAAACCTATGATTAAGTAATAAAACAATTAATAATAATTTATAAACAATTTATAATAACAATAACCTTAACAATAAATAATATAATATTTGTGTACATATGTTATTAAACAACTGTTATTAAACGTGCGAAATATTCACTCACTCGGAAACGATCAGAAAATAACTAAAATTGTAGGGTGGCATTTCACTTAATTTTCAATATATGTATTTAAATTTTATAACACTTGATGTAAAATTGTCAAAT